>OY755192.1:14371451-14677230 GCA_963576735.1 Bedellia somnulentella
ACGAGTTGCAATGACGGTTCCGTACGTGTACTGAACGACTATTTTTAATACAGTTGCGAAAAAATTAAGCAATTTAACAAAACAACTAAACTCCCAAAGATTATTTCTGGAAAATGGCGACATTTTTTCTTCACTTATTGTGGTAGGCAAAGGAAACTATGCCCATACAGCCAAGTCTTATGTATAATTTTTTTGTTGATATGAAATGAAAATGAAATTTAATGAGTTATAATGTAATGAAACCTAACCTCACTAATTCTATCAAATCATTAAATCAGATATCGAAACAAATTAGTCGATTTTGCCTATTATTTTGTTGTTGTTGATTCATGTTAATACGACCTATGCCACGTATTAACATGAATCATAAAAACTTCTTTGATTTTTTTAGTAAAATCTTTATGGTTGGTTTTTCTTTAAAATAGACATTATTTTGACAGTTGGGAAAGAAAACGCACTAGTGCGGGAAAGGTAAAGAAAAAGCACGAGTGTGTAATAGCCCACTTCCCGAACGCTATACGTCCCTGTAATACGCCACTTTTTGAGCAATTGTATTAAAATATACTATTTTCTCAGATTGCACACTGAATATTAACACACCTCTTTTGGGAGATGGCGCTTTACGATAGTGATTTTATGCATCTGATTTACGCTATCATTGTTTATTTTATGCATATATATCCGAATGGAACACTAAAATATAAATAATCAGTAAAAATATAACTAAAAAAGACAAAATCCAAAAATACATTCAGATAAAAAAATTCATACGTGCAATAAGTCCCGGTCTTGCGAGGTGAAAACTTATCATATTGAGTATAATACAATTTGATTGAATTAGGACATGGGCAGAGCGAAGCGGAGCGTGGCGTTTCCAAAAATATATATTTTTGAAATTGAAACATGTCTATATCAAAAGCAGTGTATTTGAAAAATAATAAATCTCTGCTATTTAATAACACACAAACCAGTTTGCTTTATGAAAGTATATTTTTAAATACATTCAATAAAGAAAATTCTTCTTATCAAGATACCACCAGACAACAAACCGTATGTATATCGAACGATAGCAAAAGAGGCTGTATAGCTCCGTAGCCTTGTTGGCGTTACTAAACAATCAGATATGATCCTCTGGCCTGGTCACATAACATTCTATTACGCGGACCAATTGCCACCAGTTTATGTTTTTGGTAATACTTAGGCTGTGCATGAGAGTTATTTCAATTTAACATACCTACATAGATACACAGTATTTCTTCAGGTACTTTTGGACGTTGAGTAAAGTAAGATACATACATACATACATACATATACTCACGGCTATAAATCCCTAGAAGGGGTAGCCAGAGCTAAGGAATTAGAAATTCCTCAGCCACTTTTGGAAAGTTGAGTGGGGAAAAGATGGCAAAGTAAAGGATTTTGGTGATGGGTCTCCAACCGCATCGCCCAAAAATCCCTTAAAAGCCCCAATACCGATAGTCGCCTCTTATCACCCACCGGAAGAAATGGGGTTGTGCTATTCTAAGCCGACACTACACAGCATAAGGTAAAATGTTAAAATAAAGAATGGTTTGTGTTGTCATATTGCCAAAACCTGAAGTCAATCAAGAATTGATTTAATCCTCTTAAGATACCCGCGGTAAGAATGGGTTAGTGTCGTTCAAAGCCGACAGCTCACATTTACACTGTGTTAAATAGGAGTACAAGGTATAAGGTTTTATAAGTGATTTTGGTAAAAAATATGTATTTGAAATTTTTCAAATCTTAGAAATTCATATTTTTTCGATAATATAGGCTATATGAAATACCTACCAATAAATCTACATGCCTATTGCAACTGTAAAAACGGACTAAATTGCTAGAATTTTATAAACAACATTACGCAATCACGTAACTCAACATATTAGCTTCATATTTCACCCCTTTTAGAACATTTGTCTTAATTACGACCCTTCAGGATTTCCGCTTCCGTATGTAATGTAAGCCCAGTTTTTTTTTATAATTCCCTACAGTTAGCAATTATAACTTCGCTGTGTGAATTTGGTTTCAAATCATCCCTTTTTTATAGCTTATTTATTTTGACTGCAAAACTAGGACGTTTTGCTATCAAAATATTTTATTAAAATTAGACCTTGACCTCATTATGCTGTGTAGTGTCGGCTTAGAATAGCACTACCCCACATCTTCCGGTGGGTGTACGTAAGAGGCGACTAACGGTATTGGGGCTATTAAGGGATTTTTGGGCCATGCGGTTGGAAACCCATCACCAACAACCTTTATTTTTACCATCTTTTCCCCACTCTACTTTCCAAAAGTGGCCGAGGAACTTCTAGTTCCTCAGCTCTGGCAACCCTTTGTAGGGATTTACAGCCGTGAGAATATGTATCTATGTATGTATGTATGTACCTTGATGGCGAGATAGATAGAAAAAAAGGTTAGTAGATGGTAGTATCCATGTAGGTAAGTAGAACTAGTTCATTTTGTGTAAGATAAATAAGTTTCAGACCTAATAAAACTCGTCGGTTGTCTTCTTGCAATGAAGAATTTGATATATACCTGAAACAAAAGAATTAATAATTAAGTTACAAATTCAACATGAAACATAGCGAAACCCTCAATTTATCATTGAGGCCTTGTAGTTATGAGTCACAATCCCGTTATCTATTTTATTTAAGGCGACTAAGGTTGTCACCTTCTTTAAGGGTAAGATATCGTGATAAAAATCCATTAACAACCTTACCATATTCACATGAATACATACATACATATACTCACGGCTATAAATCCCTAAAAGGGGTAGTCAGAGCTGAGAAATTAGAAATTCCTCAGCCACTTTTGGAAGTTGAGTGGGGAAAAGACGGTAGAATAAAGGTTGTTGCTGATGGGTCTCCAACCGCATCGCCCAAAAATCCATTAAAAAGCCTCAAGTCCGTTAGTCGCCTCTTACGTACACCCACCGGAAGAAATGGGGTAGTGCTATTCTAAGCCGACACTACACAGCGAATTCACATGAAAAATACATAAATAAATGAATAACTTTTTCGGAAGCCAAAATTACACTGCTCTGCTGATTACACTCCCAGTTCTCTGCTTATAGCCATAAAGTAAAAAATATTTATTTTCTTACTTAAACAGTGTTAGTTTTAACAACTCTTAGCTTTAATCAGCGTTTTTAAATAGAAATTTATATCTACGTATTCTTAAAAAGTAAAATAATGATATATTTAACAGAAACCGTATAGCTAGTAACTTAAGTATTACTTAACTTTTAAGTAAGCTGAAACTTTTGCTCAGTCCAGAGCTTTTGGTGCTCGAAAGTTCCAACTTACAACTTCGTAAGACGGTTTATTCACCACATCTCTATGAGTGTACTTTTCAGATATATCCTAATTTTTACTTGCTAAGTTTTTCTTTTGTGAAGTTTTCTATTCAAGACTTAAGTCAGGTTTATACATACATACATATACTCAGGGCTGTAAATCCCTACAAAGAGTAGCCAGAGCTAAGGAACTAAAAGTTCCTCGGCCACTTTTGGAAAGTAGAGTGGGGAAAAGATGGTACAAATAAAGGTTGTTGGTGATGGGTCTCGAACCGCATCGCCCAAAAATCCCTTAACAGCCCCAATACCGTTAATCGCCTTTTACGTACACCCACCGAAAGAAATGGGGTAGTGCTATTCTAAGCTGACACTACACATCAAATAGCATAAGTCAGGTGTTGTATTTTAAGTTGATATTTTCCTTCTAATGGGCTTGAATGTGAATGCAGAAAGGAGAATGAAAAAAATGTTGTGAATTGAGAGGGAAATATTAAGCGAAACAGTAAACTAAGTTTATTTTGTATGTTGCAATTGTATATATGTACAAACCTCTTATACCTCGTTTACTCTTATTGCCGTGTAGTGTCAGCTTAGAATAACACTACCCCATTTCTAACCGTGGGTGAACGTAAGAGGCGATTAAGGGTATAGGGGCTTTTTAAGTGATTTTTGGGCGATGTGGTTGGAGTCCCGTCACCAAAAACATTTATTATTACCATCTTTTCCCCATCAACTTCCAAAAGTGGCTGAGGAATTTCTCATTCCAAAGCTCTGGCTTCGTGACGTTTACGCACGTATGTATGTAAACCTCTTATATAGATCAAGTTGCCCCTTATAAAAGTACAATAATGACTCATTGAATGGAATACTAACTCGATGATATATTTCGTAATTAGTAACACACATATGAATAACATCCGAGATACAAATATTTATTATTGCCGTGTAGTGTCGGTTTAGAATAGCACTACCCCATTTCTTCCGGTGGGTGTACGTAAGAGGCGACTAACGGTATGGGGCTATGAAGGGATTTTTGGGCGATGCGGTTGAAGACCCATTACCAACAACCTTTATTTTTAATATTTTTTTCCCACTCAAATTTCCAAAAGTGGCTGAGGAATTTCTAATTCTTTAGCTCTGGCTACCCCTTCCTGGGATTTATAGCCGTGATTATATGTTTGTATGTATGTATACAAATATTTAATTATGCCATAATAAATAATTGCCCTTAGTGGGATTCGAACCTGCAACCTCGGGAAACAAAACCTAATCACCTGCTTTTTATGCCATGCCATCTCTCTTATGTGGCTTGCCTGCAAGTGGCTGAAAAGCTTTTTACTTAGTTACTCAAACAATCCTGAATAAAGTAAGCGAAAACTGTGGAATAATAACAATCCGAATCTTTCTTAAGCTGTAAGGCAATAAAAGCGACAAGTTTTCTTCCAATTTTATCACCTAAAATTTACTTAAAGCAACCCAAATTGTTAAAGAAGGGATGGTAATATTCTAATCTGACGCTATGTAGCTTTATATTTTGTTTACAGGTTATAAAATCTACTGCAATCGCCGCCGTTTATTACCACTCTACGTGATACAGCGACAACAAAAAAGGTTCACATAAACTCCTTCTTTTTAATTTTTACGGGTTTATAATAAATTTTGCATAATATTCTAGGTTTTAAATGTTCAGTTTAAATGTACAATACAAGATTCACTTGTGTTTAAATTAAATTTCTAGCGAAGCAAACTTGTTCAAAATAATTCCACCGCGGATACAAAAATGTAGAAATGTTTAAATAAACATTCAAAGTAAGAATCTCTTTGAGGTGCGCAGAATTCTCAAAATTTCCTCTCAAGTATTCGGACCTCACAAACCTCCGAACAATGCTATTGTGCTGGCTCGTTATTGTTACTCACTGCGAGGGCAGGTGGGAATGAAAACTGTGTACAGAGGTATGAAATGGCATTTGCAGGATTAATTTCAGTAAATGTAACATGTAATTTGAGGTTGTGAATTTCATCGTATTTTTGGGTATTGTTAAATAATTTACATGTGTGAAAGACAAACATTATAACTATGATAATTGAAACAACTATTGATTTTCGGATATTTTAATCGCGTGTTATTACATTATTTTTAAAGCCCGACATTTCGAAAACTTTTCAGTTATCATGGTCACATGGTCAATTATAATGAGCAATCGTGAAAATATTAGAAAATACTATTATAACTATGATTTAAAATCAAGAATTGCATCCAACAGATGTAACTGTCACATTGGTGTAAAGCAGTAGTGACTTTTTATTTCTTCTAAAATAATACTACTGGTGCGATTTCATAATGAATTATAAAATAGATGTAGGGCAATACGACAAATGTCAGAATTTACGAGTATATTACAAAATATACTTTCTAACTTCCTAACAACGAAAAACATAGAATGATATGTATATTTTTTTATTGAACGCTTAGAAATGAAAATGAGATTTATTATAACAGAGAAATAGCACCCCGGAAAGGTTTAGTAAAAATAGGCCGAATAAACCAAGATTTTCTAAATTGAACGCGTCTAAAATGCGTTCAGTGATCGTCTCTGCCCCTCCCCCCAACTTAATACGCTTTGCCTCACCCCCTCTGACGTCCACTAAGCCGTAATTAGCGAACTTATTAAAATGTCGAGTAAGGCAGTTTTTATGAAAAGATTCGTTTAATATTACGGTTTTAGATGAATACGTTTAGGGATTTTTTGAGAAATATTACGTGAGTACGTTCACTTGAATGCTTTTTGATCCAAAAACTCATGCAATGCGTAATGTTGGTGCTTGGTGAATAAACCTGATAAATTCTCCATTCAAAGTAACAAATATTATGCACCGAGAAAACCATAAGAGCGTAGAAAATAGAGAGTAATCAATTTTTCATAATAAGCATACATACATACTATACATACATACATACATACATATACTCACGGCTATAAATCCCTAGAAGAGGTAGACAGAGCTAAGGAATTAGAAATTCCTCAGCCACTTTTGGAAATGTGAATGGGTGTAAGATGGTAAAAATAGAGGCTGTTGGTGATGGGTCTCCAACCGCATCGCCCAAAAATCCCTTAAAAGCCCCAATACCGTTAGTCGCCTCTTACGTACACCCACCGGTAGAAATGGGGCAGTGCTATTCTAAGCCGACACTACACAGCCAAAAATACATACTATGGATATTATTAAATATTAAATTTTCACAATTTAAGTTAAGATATAGCTTTGGATTAATTAAACAAATTTTTCTAAAAAAAAATTTGAGAATATATTTGAAGACCGGAACTAGATGTTATATAAAAGTGTTAAATACTACCAAATAAGATAGAACATAACTTTTTCCACTTTATTTTCAAACTATTAATTAGTAAAAATGTTCCCTATGTTCAGAGCTATATAATTGCAAAAAAGCAGCTGGAAATTTGGAATGCAAAAACCCTTAGCTACTTTTGCGACTTGAGAGAAAAGAAATGGTGAAATAAAGGTTCTTTGATGTTGTTTTTTAAAATACATACATACATACATACATATACTCACGGCTATAAATCCCTAGAAGGGGTAGCCAGAGCTAAGGAATTCGAAATTCCTCAGCCACATTTGGAAAATTGAGTGGGGAAAGGATGGTAAAGTAAAGGTTGTTGGTGACGGGTCTCCAGCCGCATCGCCCAAAAATCCCTTAAAAGCCCCAGTACCGTTAGTCGTCTCTTACGTACACCCATCGGTAGAAACGGGGTAGTGCTATTCTAAGCCGACACTACACGGCAAAATTATTTTTTTTTAAAATGTTTACCAAAAACTACTTAAGAAGCCCCATAGTCAGCTTGTACTAACACGACTGCTCCCTTTTTATTTTTTTGTGAGAGAGGATAGTAAAATGATATAATGCGTGGCTAAACTGGAGAAATATATAAATATGATAATAATACATCAAATCCTCAGGCACAATTCTAATGGGAAAAAGATTGTAAAATTATTTGGATAATATTCATGCCTTTAATAAGTTTAAAAGCGTCAACTTCTAATAAGGTTTATGCCATCTCATATAACATCTTCGGCAAGAAATTTGTTAGTACTTTTATGAGCCGACACTACAAATCATGTATGTAAAGATTGATAGATGATAACGAAGCTAGAGAGGTTTGCCAGGATCGTACAAAGTGGCGATTGCTAGTCTCTGCCTACTCCAATGGGAACTAACGACGTGAGATAAGTATGTATGTATGTACTACATAACACTACTACACAATAATAATAATGTAAAACTACGGTTCCAATATGCAATCACAAAATACTTAGCCTCCCCAATAGAAAAGACCTCCATCTTGATTTCAAAGAATTTGAAATTTCAAACCAGAAAATGCCAATCCGCAGACAATAATATCCTTTAAAAGGCTTCCTAATACATTGGCGGTTCCGCAAAAAAGGCTAAAAAACGTCCCCTTATTGAAGAAGAATTGTAAAGCTCAGTCCGCGATCCAAACGGCATACAATTGAATCATGCATTTTCAATATCAGATCCCGCCGGATTACATCGAAAGGTCCTGTTCCGTATTGTAATGCAATAAAGTCTAAATTGGTTTGTCAATTGCATTTGTGTCCAATAAATTTTGCATTAAATTCTAGATTTTTAATGTTCAGTTCATAGGGAATATACTTAAATTTAAATTACTTTTCTCGATATGGATAATTAAGTTTTTATGCTCTTTTGTTACCACGAAGTCTCACAGCAGTCAGTTTGTCTTCAATTTCATTGAAAATTTAGTCAAGGACTATAACGTAATTTAAATTATTTGTAACTTAAAACAATTTTCTTTGCATAGTTAATGTAGAACAAAGCTATTAGGTGATTGCTGATGAAACAATTTTTTTGATGTAAACTGAATAACCAATATGATTATTATTACGTATTTCTTAGCTAGTCTGAGCTGAGATTGTAGCTATGTATTTTCTTGCTGAAAAAGATCGAATTATGTGACGTAACCCTTTCCAATCATTATTAAAGGATGTTCTATTTTCAAAATCTTTCAATTTTAAAACCATTCCATTTTATTCAGTTTCTTGATATTTTTTTCTCCAACGGAAATATAATTTGTATAAAAAAAGTATGATAAATAAAATCCCATGATAAGAACCGGAGTCAATCTCATAAATAACCTGTCCTCCCTAAATCATGTTCCGACACATTCTATAGAAATAGAATACCTACCGTTTAACCTTCGTCCCGTACTAAGAACCTTTTTTAAGACATTCATATTATTTCTAAATCGATATATACATACATACATACATATACTCACGGCTATAAATCCCTTAACGGGGTAGCCAAAGCTTTGGAATGAGAAATTCCTCAGCCACTCTTGGAAGTTGATTGGTGAAAAGTTGGTAATAATAAATGTTTTCACTTAAAAAGCCCCTATACCCTTAGTCGCCTCTTACGATCACCCACGGGTAGAAATGGGGTAGTGTTATTCTAAGCCAACACTACATAGCTAATCAATATATAACTTAATATTTTATATCGATGAATTTGATTTGCATCGTCGTTCTAATATTAATTCCCAGTTAATTTCGAATAATTAAAACTAATATAGTATTTTATTCTCACTGCCTTTATTAGCATAACGATAATCTTTTGCTATTTGATACATTTCAAACAAACTTTTCGTGCCTTTTTCAGATTAACTAGCTTTTTAGCCCGCGACTACGTCCTCGTGGACTACATTTTTTGCATCCGGTTTACATCCAAAATACTAAAACAACAAAAAAAAGTCAAAAGTCAAAACGTCTGTCACGTTTGCGCGCGCTTTTACTCCGGCAAACTCTATGGGCAAATTTTGACAAATTATAAATCGCTAACAATTTAACTAATCCAGTTATGGAAAACATATGAGTTTTCGGTAAAACTTCAGATGGAGACCTTTATTTTGATACCTGAACCAATTTTCTAACTTTTAGCATCGAGACACAGGCTGGTTCACAAAATCTACCCTCTCTCGTTTAATATATAAGGATAATACTTTTAATGTATACTTTCTCATTATTTTCAATTCGAAATTTTATCTTGGTCAATAGTGTGTGTAACTCAGATCTGCAAATGTTTTTTTACATTTTAGTTTAATATTATTGTTGTAATACTGTTGCTTTTTAAACTATATATATTAATAATATTGCTGTAATACTGTTGCTTTTTAAACTATATATATTTATTATATTTCTAAAACGTATATGTGTATTTTATATAGGTACTAGCGACCCGCCCCGGCTTCGCACGGGTGCAATGCAAAATATACCTACTACAGAATGTCCTTATACACAATGTTCACAGCTTTTTTGTCATTAGCCAATACAAACATGTTTTGCTTAGACGTTACTCTTGACAGCCCGACATATAATTGGCCATGTGAAAAACACTCAACACTCAAGTCTAATCCTGCAACGTTAAAAGTTTGACCCTGCGATTTATTAATGGTCATTGCGAAAGATATCTTTACCGGAAATTGTAGGCGTTTAAATTGGAACGGTAAATCTGATGGTATCAGAGGAATTCGGGGAATTAGTACATCTTCTCCGGTACCACATCCGGTGAGTATTGTGCACTCTATTATGAATTTTTTTAGTGATTTTACCAGCAAACGTGTGCCATTGCAGAGGGTTCAAAGAATTAAGCAGTTTAATTAATTCTTGATATTTTCCTCGCTAGAGAGCTCCGATAAACGCGTGCGATCGCTGCAAATCATAAAGTGCTATATGGCGAAGCGCGGCCATGCATCGACGCGCTATTTATAGGCACGCGCCGCGCCGCCCGGCGCAAACAACTACGACCCTGCATTTTAAATTTGTAATATCTTCGGTAATATTCACTTAAATTACATGCTGTAAAAAGCATATTGATCTTTAGTAAATGCACAATTTATTTAAGGTACTTAATTGGATAAGGATTAATGCTGTATTGTTTAAAATCACTTCGTAAATAACAATTTTTTAGTAAAGAATAAAAATGGTTATGCTGGATTATCCCTAAGAGATAGACATATACCATCGCGGACTTTTTTGTTGAACTTTTTAAGGTGAACAATAATAAACATTATTTTGGTCTATCTCGTAGGGTTCAGCCAGCGTTTGCAATATAAGCGCAAAAAAACGTGCTTATTTACGACATCACATTAGAAACCTTTAAATTTATCAGTGTTTCTCTACTATATTATGCATTTATTATACATACAAACCTTCCTTAAGAATCACTCTATCTATTAAAAAAAACCGCATCAAAATCCGTTGCGTAGTTTTAAAGATCTAAGCATACATACGGACATACAGCGAAAGCGACTTTGTTTTATACTATGTATTGATTTGTATTGCTTGTATATATAAAAGTATGCAGTTATTTATGTATGTGTTCATATTCGTTAAATATCTATATTATTTTGTATGATTAATATTTTTATTGTTATTTAAATTAAAAAAGTTAGTTTTAAGTAAGCTTAATATCTTATTATGTTTTTTTGGCCTTGTTTTGTGCATCTACCTAAATAATTAATTTATCGATCTCACCTTCCAAAGGTTGTCTGGAAGAGATCGCTATTAGCGATAAGACCGCCAATTGTACCTCACTGTAAACTATTTGATCCCATGAAGGGATAGCCAGAGCTAGGGAATTAGAAATTCCTCAGCCACTTTTGGAAGTTGCGAGGGGAAAAGATGGTGAAATAAAGGTTTTTGGTGATGGGTCTCCAACCGCATCGCCCAAAATCCCTTAAAAGCCCCAATACCGCTAGTCGCCTCTTACGTACACCCACCGGAAGAAATGGGGTAGTGCTATTCTAAGCCGGCACTACACAGCAACATTGATCATATTATTACTTTTGTAAATTTGTGTTTGATGTGCAATAAAGAGTTATTCTATTCTATTCTATTATTAGTTTTTAACCTATCATTTTCAAAATTTTGAGAACGAAGACATTTATTTTATTTTAGATGAGAAGCTGTGGGCACTATATACATAAGCTAAAATTAGTGAAATGTGTTGTGCATTAATTATGATTAAGTTACTGTAAATGTTACTTTTGTGTTTTGCTGTCAAGCATTTATTATAGTTTATTATGACTTATGCCATTCTTACTGACGATACTATATATAAATACATAGATACATACATACATATACTCACGGCTATAAATCCCTAAAAGGGGTAGCCAGAGCTAAGGAATTAAAAATTCCTCAGCCACTTTTAGAAAGTTGAGTAGGGAAATGATAGTAAAAAGGTTGTTGGTGATGGGTCTCCAACCGCACCGCCCAAGAATCCCTTAAAAGCCTCAATACCGTTAGTCGCCTCTTACGTACACTCACCGGAAGAAATGGGGTAGTGCTATTCTAAGCCGACACTACACAGCAAATATATAAAAATTAAGTGTTAGCGGTAAGTCCCAAGATTTACCGACCTGAGTTGGTTTATATAAGTGATTATATTAAAGTAGTTTTTGCTTTTGCTAATTGAATTTGGTTAATGCTAGTTTTAAAGATGTATAACATGATAAATTTTAAATAATTTGTTTGAATTAACAACATAATATCAGTCTATAAAACTTAATATTTTAAGATGTTCACACATACAAATACCAACATTTATGTCAAATAAGGGTTACAAAATAAATAGGTAATTTCACAGTTGCAATTAAATATTCTAAACAAGAGCAGAAAAAACAGTTTTTCGTATATTATAATTATTTACTTTTTTTATTTTCAAACTAATATTCACCAGTCGTCATTAATAAAACCAAGCAAATCTACTCAATGCTGGTGGTAAAAAACCGTGTTTTTTCCTTTCTTTTATGTTTTTATTTACCAAACTATGACTGTTAATTAAGAAACAAACGGTTTTTTTTTATTTTTCTTTTGTTATCTCTGATTCTAAAATCGAAAACCACTAGTACGCTCCATCTATATCAACTCGATGTATCTTAAGCACATCTCTATACAGGATGTTGTAAGTAATATCCGTCAAACCCCGGAAGATAACACGACCGGGATAAATCACGCTTTATTGTTATGTGCCTAAAGACTGGTTTTGAATAAATTTAGATACGCATCTAGACTCAGCCCGATTTACTGAAGATGGCTTTTCAATCTAACTAATTCAACTTCACTTAGTCTGTTAGGTAAGCTGGTTTCGAAAATTGAGATAGCTTACACCACAAATCTTTATCTATCTATCTATCTATACTAAGACTGTAATCTATACTATAATAAGACTGTAACGAGGTCAAAACTGTACATTGAAGAAAAAAAATAAAAACCGGTGGAATATGTTTTATTTTCGATACTGAAGCCAAATTTGCTATTTTTGAAAAAAAAACACCTGGCCAACATATAGGATATAATTTATCCCGGATTTCGCAAGGGTTCCCACAGGAGCATAAAAAAAACATAACTTTTATATGGTTCCCCATATTTACATGATTAATTTTTCCATCAACTGACTTTAGCGGACTCTTCATTAATAGTCTTTTTGGAAAAAATAAGGGTTTCATCCATTTTCATCAAAATAATTGTCCATTTAATTGTTTGTCAATAGTATGACTACTAGATATATAGGATATCACAAATTTGAGACTTACACAAATGTCTGCGTGGCGTAGCGATATACCGTTTGGTAAACACTAAGTACGAAAGACCCAGGTTCAAATCCCGGGTGGTCAAAGTCTTTTTGCGTATATTTTTTTTGCTTTTGTGAAAAATAAATTTTTCTTTCCTTTATTTATTCTTTATTTATTAGTAATAACATGAGGTTTTCATGAACAAAAAGATTTAAATTGGTTAGATAGTGTTTTGGTATTTTGGATGTAAACTGGATGCAAAAAATGTAGTCCACGCGGACGTAGTCGCGGGCAAAAAGCTAGTGATGAATAAATTCGATATAAACTGAGTTTGGTTGCTTTTTTTTGGAGAAATAATTTATGGCACCGTAAATTTTATTATTTTTGACCATCAAATTATTAAATGAGCATCTTATCTCAGATTAAGTGCCTAAATGGGTAAATTTGTTTGTTATGTTAAATACGACTCCTTTTTTACTTACATACATAAACTCACGACCATAAATCCAAAGTTAGAAATGAAGTACCGTTGTTGATGGGTCACCAACCACATCGCCCAAAAAACCCCATACCTTTAGTCGCCTCTAACGACACCCGTAATGCGTAAGTAGAAAAGGATAGTGAGATTCTGAGCCGGCACTACACGGAGATAATACATAAACGTAACATAATAAACATAACATAAACGTTCACGCCGAATATCCCCGAAGGGGTTGGCAGAGGTACTAATACTTCTGAACATCACGTGACATTGTCATCTGGCGTTCAGAGTACCCACGTTTTGCATGGAAAGTGTACTCACGTGATAGGGGGCAGGCCTATCGCCGTTTTGTGCGAATACACGGTCACATAACTAAGCACAACTCAGCCATGTGGGTTTCCTCACGATGTTTTCCCTCACCGTTAACAACCGTGATAAATTAACCACACATATGTCTTTAGAAAAGACAAATTGGTGTAGGCCCGACCCGGGATTTGAACACTAGTCGCTTGCACGTTAACCGGTGTTCTATCCATTGAGCTATCACGTCGTCGTCGTCGTCACGGAGATAATCTAGTTATATTTTTTTAAATGTAATAGTGGTTTTTCTAAACCATAACATTTTTCATGCTCAAAATCTCAGTCAGTCTTATCGGGTTACGTCTTCTATTGTTTACGATAATCTGTAAAAAATGGAACGACGACATTTCCTATTGTCATTCCGTTTCGCAAAAAAGTGTTCTTTGTCAAAAAAATATTATCTTTTCCGTAACAAAGAATGTTTGACGATCTGGACGAGGTGTTCATTTACTGCTGAGGTGAATTATTTTGTTACTTTTCTTTTAAACAGTTTTCAAGGAATTTGAAAATACAAGTTGAATCATAGGGAAAATAAATACAATCATAATTTAAGAAGACAATATAAATAAAATAAATATAATCCTATAACACATACATGGACTGTTACTGTAAAACCTATGCTAGAAATATGCCAACCAAAAACCAGTACTACATAATTTAAATCTTTTTGTTCATGAAAACCTCATGTGGGGATTATTACTAATAAATAAAGAATAAATAAAGGAAAGAAAAATTTCTACACAGGCGGGAATCGAACCCTCGACCTCGGGTATACGCCCCGACGCTCAGCCAATTGCGCCACCGTGTCAATGGCTGCCAGCGCGAAATTCTTCTATCCTTTATTTCTTTTACACGTTTAAGTAGCACTGACACGGTAGCTCAATTGGCAGAGCGTCGGGGCGTATACCCGAGGTCGCGGGTTCGATTCCCGCCTGTGTCGCAATTTTTCTTTCCTTTATTTATTAGTAAGTACTACATAAATATGAACTCACGGTCATAAATCCCAAAAAAGGGTAGAAAGAGCTTCAGTATTTAAAATTCTTCAGTCGCTTTTGGAGATTAAAAAAGGGAAAGGTGGTAAAATAAAGATTGTTGGTGATAGGTCTCGAACCACATCACAAAATTCCTTAAAAGCCTCATTACCGTTTATTTAGTAACAACATACATTACAAATATTGTTTCTGTAATATGTTGTATTTTTTATGTGCGATACAGAGTTCTCTATTCTATTACATACTTACAGATGCTCGCGTCTATAAATCCTTAGAAGAGGTAGCCAGAACTTCCAAATAAGAAATTCCTCAGTCACTTTTGGAAGTAGAGTGGGGAAAAGATCGTCTAAAAATCACATAAAAGGCCCAAATATCCTTAACCACCTCTTACGTAAACCCACCGGGAAAATGAGGTAGTGCTATTCTAAGCCGTAATTACTAAAACAGCCAAAATTAAAGACACCGCTTAAATTACTTATAGAACCTTACGTCATAGAACTTTGTATGTCTCTAGAGATAAAACGTCTTATAAATGATCTGTGCCGCAAAGGTGAGCGTCCGTCGAAGCAAAATTAATTCATGTTAGAGAAGGTGATCCCAACCAATATGTTCCAAGGAAGTTAGGAAAGTTCCGAACTCGAAATCAGATAACTACAAACTGTTCAACCGAAACTAATAACATATTAATCTAGATTGAGATATGTCCCTCGCGACCTTTCAACTGAAAACTCGGACCAACTTTTACTGACCTCCATTTTGATGGAGAGATAAAACTATACGGGGGTCAGCTTAAATAGATGTTTAGATCGAATTTTCCGAAGGCTATCCTTTTTGATTTTCGTTTAACCATGAATTTTGAGTATCGTTTAAGTTGAATCAAATAATTTTTGAAAGTTTAATCACGGATTATGTGTAAGTTTGGTAAAGGAAAGTTTTTCTTTCTATCATTGATAAAAATGACTCTTTGCTTACTAACAAATGTTGTAGTACTGTCAATTGAACTTTGTGCTAATTTAATAATAAGTTTGCAATGATATATTAAAATTTTCTCTCTTGTTTTATATAATGTGATTGTTTAGCCAAAACTTCTGCCTCAACTTTATGGGGCTATTTAAAATATAATATGTCAGTATTATTATTTAAGTAGGATTAATTCTATTCATTTTGATCGAACACATAGCTGAGTAAACCTGGAGTTAGTTATCAGAGAGTTGAATCGCAGTGTTACCGTTACATAATCTCAGAGAATTCAAGAGATTTTAATCTTGCTAAAGCCATTATAAATTTTAGATAACTAGCTAGACTATCAAGTTTTGCGATGATTTCTCTATTATTCTATGATATACCGGCAGCTGTCAAACCTGTCAGAGACAAAATTTGAAGAAATCTATTAACTTTCATCCGTCAGTATATAGTAAGAAGTAATCAAAGTTACAACATGCATATCCATCCGTATAAATCACATTCAGAATAAGATATTCCCGAGCTTTGGTGTTGATTATACCCCAATGGGAAAAAAGCTGTGAGAATTTGCATTTAGTTAATAAGCGCTGGAAGTTGCTTGTTTGTCACAGACTCCTATTTACTTAGGTGCACAGACATTAGTTCTAGAATTTACTTCTTCATGTTTAGATGGTATCGGCACATAGAGAGGATTGATGATAGTAAATTGGTAAAAGAGATCTATACAGCCAATCTGGGAGGTAATGTTAGTAGAGGAGGACCTCGGAGGACACATTTGGACCAAATAGAAAGAGTTCTCAAAAAGGCAGGAGTGTGAATCATAAAAGAGAATGTATGCGAAAATTGATGGATGGCGATCAATAGTCTCTGCCTACCCCAATAGGAACTAACGGCATGAGTATATGTATGTATGTATACGATAGTATAAATAAATTGTTTTTTTTTATTCATCCGTATATTTTCAGACCTAAAAAGATGCTTTTCAATATTTATCAATCGTTTGAACTATAAAAAGGGCAGAGACACGATCAAAGGAATTTAAATCGTATTTTCCTGAGAAATTTATACTCGTATTTCAATATAACCCTATAATAAGATACAGAACGAAACATGAAAGCTCTCCGTAATGTCTATCTTCAATAAAAATGTTTTAAATAGAGAGAGTTCTCAACTTTTGCGTCTGTTTTTAATTCTCTTACAAACGAACGAAAGTAATTTTCTATTGCGTTGTGCAAAGAAATTTCTTGATTATTTTAGCGAGTTCCTAAACATTTTTATTTTACAGTGAAGTTGGAACAGTTGAATACATAACTTTGCGTTAATTTATTACAAAAGTATTTTTTTACTACGTTACTATTATTTTTCTATAAAGTTTATAAATAAAAGAAGGCTTTAGCTTACGTCTTTATTGAGTGTCCATCGAACCCTTTCTGTATATAAGTTGTATTTTTTCGCCTATCAACCATTGTTGGGAAGCCAGCACCGGATACCCAGTGGGAAAGTGTGTACTAACTTTATGGATAAGAGGTACTATGGAAATCTAAAAAAACGATATACTACGCCGTGTTATAGCTACGTAGTATTGGTGTGGAATAACACACACCCATTTCTTCTTTCGGCTGTTGTATGTGGCCGGGGGTATCGCAGCTCTTAAGTGGTTGTTAGGTGATTCGTAATGAGCCCCATCGCCAACAACTTTATTTTTCAATCTTTTTCTACTGAACTTCCATAAGTGGCCGAAGACTTTCCAATTTTGTAGTTCATGCTACCCCTTTTTGGGAATTATAGCCGTGAATTTATGTTTATGTGGATTCTTACACCATTAGTATGTAAATATCAAGTTAAAATAAATTAAGATATATTTTGTCGTGTTCAAAATCACAAATTTGTTGACTTTGAAGCTCTCGTCGCGGTTGTTACTCTACTCTCTAATTTTCATTGATTACTGAGTTACGCATTTCTCGCCAAGGCCTAGCACGAGCGCTATTTTATCGTCACGATATCGGTTAGAATGAGATGACAGTTTGAGTATGCGTAAGAGATTGCTGTTTTATACATACATACATACATATACTCACGGCTATAAATCCCTTAACGGGGTAGCCAGAGCTTTGGAATTAGAAATTCTTCAGCCACTTTTGGAAGTTGCGTGGGGAAAAGATGGTAAAATAAAGGTTGTTGGTGATGGGTCTCCAACCGCATCGCCCAAAAATCCCTTAAAAGCCCCAATACCGTTAGTCGCCTCTTACGTACACCCACCGGAAGAAATGGAGTAGTGCTATTCTAAGCCGACACTACACAGCAAACAATAAAACAGCAGCAGTGCTGTTTTATACCACGCGATACCTAGTTAAGAGGTCTTTCGTACTAGCTATGCTCTGGCTGGAGGCTGTCAGCCACTTATCAAATCCTTATAACGTCGTATGCTTAACGCTTTTTTTTATTTCTAAACATACACATTAATATTACAACTTTCATCGAATTGCTTACGATGAAAGAGACCCACTGATTGAAATTACAAATTGTAGCTAATAAGCTGTGCACTGCTTAAAATAATAATGATTAAGCTATACAATTGATGACCTCTGATATCGGCAGACCTCAGCCACCCTTTTGGGGATAAACAACGCAAACGTTATGTTCTTTCTCTTCATTCAGGATTTAGTAACATACATACATACATATACTCACGACTATAAATCCCTTAACAGGTTACCAGAACTTTGGAATGATAAATACCTCAGCCACTTTTGGAAGTTGCTTGGGGAAAAGATGATAATATAATAAACATATAACATAAACATAAACGTTCACGCCGAATATCCCCGAAGGGGTTGGCAGAGGTACTAACACATCTGAACATCACGTGACTTTGTCACCTGGTGTTCAGAGTACCCACGTTTTGCATGGACAGTGTACTCACGTGATAGGGGGCAGGCCTATCGCCGTTTTGTACGAATACACTGTCACATGACTAAGTACAACTCAGCCATGTGGGTTTCCTCACGATGTTTTCCCTCACCGTTAACAACCATGATAAATTAACCACACATATGTCTTTAGAAAAGACAAATTGGTTGTCATAATAATAAACGTAACTTATTTAGTAAAATAACTTAATTAGTTTTATCTATCGCTACATATTTTATTTTAAAACATGATTAAATGCAAATTTAGAAATAATGCTTCTGTTATTACATGTACTGTACATAACATGTTTTTTACACATTTTCAAACGTTCTCTATTCGTAACGAAAGATACGTTCTGATATATTTTCACGAAATCCTAATACCGCGTCGACTTATGAATTATGTATTAATGTTTTTCCAATAGTATTTATTTTCGTATAAATCCATCGGCTTTCAGTAGCATTTCTTTTTTACCTTTTTGGTTTTGAAAGGTTAATATTTATGAGGTGGACTAGTGCTAGCATTTTTGTGCGGAAACTTTAATGGAGAAATAATCTTAGCCTTTGATGGGTTAAGTAAAATAACTCGGAAGTTCAAAAAGCTTTGTGCCAATCTATATTTGTTGTTTACTAAGATTAGTATCGTATTTGCTGTGTAGTGTCGGCTTAGAGTAGCACTACTTCATTTCTTCCGGCGGGTGTACGTAAGAGGTGACTAACGGTATTGGGGCTTTTAAGGGATTTTTGGGCGATGCTGTTGGAGACCTATCAGCAACAACCTTTATTTAACCATCTTTTCCCCACTTAACTTTTCAAAAGTGGCTGAGGAATTTCTAATTCCTTAGCTCTGGCTACCCCATCTAGGGATTTATAGTGGTGAGTATATGAATGAGTATATGTATGTAAAATTAGTATCTGGTGTGTTTTAGAACAGTTTAAGTTGGAGGAAGAGGTCACTTAATAGTAATATGTTTTAAGTATTTTTATATCTTTGTAATTTCTTTTTCATGTATTTGTTTCTTTTGATGTCTTGTTATACTTTTATTTTCCAAAAAATATTTTTTAGTTTCCTTGTTTACGGTGAAGGGATAAACAGATCATTGAATTGAAATAGCTAAAAGATAGTATAGAGTTGTTCGAGGCTAGTTAAACCGTGGAGATAAATTAAAAAATATATTATAGACTAGTGGATCGTCCCAGCTTCGCACGGGTAGCGTTGTTTTTTTAAATATCTGAGGTTTCTTTCTTCAGTCACTGCTCAAGCATTGTGAAATTCAGCGCAATGTTTTCAATTTATTAAATTTATAGCACTCCCTAAACAGTGTAGTTTGGTGATTTTGAATGCGCTTTAATGAACGGTTCCATTTAATAGCAAATTTTGGAATAAAACGCTATGCAGTATTTATAACAATCTAAAAAATAAATCATTACGTGGTGTAGGATGCAACTACTGGCGCCATCTAGTATGTTATATGTAAATTAGTAAATATTTGCTTTTGGTCACGGGCGCGATGGCTTATTTTATGTATAATTTCGGTGTTTCTCTACCGATTCCTGTGATTCTTTTTTTATTGAATAGGTAATAATGTTTCCTTTTTTAAATTAGGGATGAGTGAGAGGTTTACAAACGAAAGAGTAAACAAATATAATCAGAATGATCCGAACTGCTAAGCTATCAGGAATTACACGTGTTATTGTGAGTCAACCGTAAAAGATAGACATAAACTGTTGAGGATTTTTTTTTAGATAATTTTATGAAGAATATTTCCGTCACACATGATTTCCATGTAAGTTTGACCATTAAGGCTGCACACGCGACGGAAGCTTAAAAAATGGAGTAACTTCTCCCGTTTTCCCAAAATTTCCCAAAATTCCCCTTTACTACTCTGCTGGAAAGTATACAAAAACCTGCCCAGGAGTATGAAGAATAATTGTACCAAGTTTCGTTAAAATCCGTCGAGTAGTTTTTGTTTCCATAAGGAACATACAAACCGACAGACAGACAGACAGACAGACAGACAGACAGACAGACAGACAGACAGACAGACAAAAATTTTACTGATTGCATTTTTGGCATCAGTATCGATCCCTAATCACCACCTGATAGTTATTTTGAAAATATATTTCATGTACAGAATTGACCTCTCTACAGATTTATTATAAGTATAGATTTTACCGTAGTTTTATATCAAAACCTCTACACTCGACATGCATATAAATAAAAACTCCCTCATAAACTAACCAAAAAGGCTTATTTCCAAAGTTAAATAACGTATTTCCAGTCCGTACATGTTCCAAACAACATCCTCTCTGCGACGAGTTCTTCACCACAAAAACAGCAACTAAAATAAATTACAAACAAGCAACGAGCTCACTGGAATTTCGTTTCCGGTTTCATTACAGTAAAAACGTTTTATGTGTACCAGCGACTGTTGCAGCTGAGCCCGTTTGATACACTTATATATGGATTAGCAGGGAAAACGTTAAATATATATGCCGAAAAAGTTTTAATGAATATATCAATAGCGATGTTGGCAAAGTGTTGAAAACTGAAAATCAGTGTTGTGAGCATTTACTCACAACGATAATGCTGAGTCAGCCGCCAATTTATTGCTACGCTGGGTATGGCTTGTGACATTAACTTTTAATGTTAACTCTTGTTTTTAAAATCTTATTATTTATTTATATTTCGTTTTTAATGTTTTTAGTTATATTGTTAACTGTGTAGCAATGAATAAATGTGTTTCTTATCTTATCTTATCAAAGGGATAGCTGGAGATTAATAATAAGTATTACTAATCCGACATCCGGGTATACGCCCCGGTACCGATATACCCAGACGTCATGGATTCGAGTCGCGCTGGTGTCCAAATTTTTCTTTCCTTAATTGACTAGTAAATAATCACCACATGAGGTTTCATGCACAAACAAGTCTAATTAAATTATAAGCTTTATTAAGTATTCAACTTTGATACTATAAGTAAAACTAGAAAAGTGATACAGTGATGCAATGATTAAAAGAAATAAAATATAAGTAAATGTGGCAATAAATTATAAGTGGATAACTTTAAACCACAGTTCATATTATATTAAAGCCTTCGCTTAGAACAGCACAATCTGTCTTGCTTCTCGCACATTCATTATCCTTCTCATACATGCTCTTTTATTATTTTAACTTTTCGTTTTTTTAACGGTGCCAATTTGGTTTCAAACGTCTAGCGCGGCCTTCCTCTCCTAACTACACCATCCACATTGGCTCTATATATCTCTTTCGCTATTTTACTTTCATCAATTATGTTAGGTACGTAGCAATGAGACAACGGTTTACCGTGAACTGACGTTTTATTACTGAACTACCGTACAATACAAAATATAAATCTCATATACATAACACTTCTCCCATCTTAATTTAAAACACAATACTTTAATTTTAAGTCGTTTACAATGGGTGTTTAATGAACTAGTAATAATAGTAATAGTAGTAAACTAGTAATAGTAAAAACTAGCAATAATAGTAATAATGTAAACATAAAGTATAACATTCAATACTTTAGAGATTTGAGTTTATCACGGCAGTTTTGAGCAGCTATCCTGAGTGGACGATCAGCATTAGCACTAGCGGAGGGCGAGCGCGGCGATGACGCAGCGCGGGGAGGGTTCACACCCGAGTCCTCCTCCGCGCTATCAAACGACTCCTCTCTGATGTCGTCCTCATTCGTATCACTCTCTGCTTGATTGTCTGACGTCCCCTCTAAAACCTGACTTAATGAATGACGCGAATTGTTTTTTACTATTTGATCAATGTGTCTCTTATGAATTTGACCGTCTTTTGTTTTAACCGCATAAGATACTGGCCCTATTCTTTCATGCACGACACCTTCAGTCCACTTTTTACCTGATTTACTATAATTTCGCATCAAAATTTCATCATTCGTGTCGGCTGACCGCAGTGGTCTCTGGCAGCGTTGCTCCTCCGTGAGCTGCACGCTCCGCACCCGCTCCGCCGCGTCGGGCCGCAGTAAATCTAACCGACCTCGCAGCCTCCTACCAAACATTGCAACTGCGGGCTCGCGACCTGTTGTACTCGACTCGGTATTCCTATATGTAAATAAAAATCTACTCAATGCCTTGTTTACATCTACTCTTTCTAATTCCGCTTTTTTTAAAACTCTTTTAATCGTGCGAACAGCATTCTCTGCCGCCCCATTACTCGATGGGTGATAAGGTGGCACTAAAGTGTGTTTGATTCCGTTTCTTTCTAAATACTGAGCAAACGCAATTGATGAGAATGGGGGCCCGTTGTCACTGACTATACGTTTTGGCAAACCGAAACAAGAAAATAATCGCCTAAGATAACAACACACTTGATTCGCCGACGTACTTATTATTTTTTCTACTTCAATCCATTTAGAATGGGCGTCAATGACTATTAAATAATAATTATTATTGAATGGCCCCAAAAAATCGAGATGAAGTCGCGACCACGGCACCGCTGGCCAAGACCACGAATGCAGCGGTGCCGCCGGGGGTGCGGGGCGCAGCTCCCGGCAGGGAATACATTCGCGCGCCAACTGTTCAATATCTTTGTCTATGTTTTCCCACCATACATAATTACGAGCAATTTGTTTCATCTTCACGATACCCGGGTGGCCTTCGTGAATTTCCTTTAATACAACGTTGCGCAACGCATTTGGAACCACTACACGATATCCCCAAATCAAGCATCCCTGATCGATGTGTAAATTTTCCCTTTTTGAATAATAATATTTTTCTAAGTCAGTATACTCCCTGTTTTTTGACCAACCGTACATGACAAAACCATAAATTTTGCTTAGTAATGCATCTTTTACCGTTTCTGTTTTAATATCCTTAAAACTGACCGGAAAATTATCTTGCGCGTAGTTAAGATAGCCTTTTTCTTTCTCACCTCGTAATTGCTTTTTAGTCAACTCCCGAGGGAGACGTGAGAGGGCGTCAGCAAAGCAATTTTTTGATGATGACACAAATTCAATGTCGAAGTCATAAGCCGACAATTTAACAGCGTAACGTTGAAGTCGACTCGCAGCCGTCATAGGTAGGCCTTTGTTTTTACCGAATATGTAACTCAAAGGACGATGATCACTGCGTAAAGTGAAATGTCTACCATAAAGATATTGGTGGTGTTTGGAAACCCCGAATACAATAGCAAGTGCTTCCTTATCTATTTGAGAGTAGTTGACCTCCGCTGCGTTAAGTGTGCGCGACGCACAACATAATAGTCTTTCTGTACCGTCTGCATGTCGCTGCGTCAGCACCGCTCCCAGCCCGTACGCGCTACTATCTACTGACAATATTAAATTTAAGCTAGGGTCGTAATGCGCCAATACAGGAGAGCTACTCAGAACATTTTTAATCTTATTAAAAGCCGTGTTACAAATTTCGTTCCATTCCCATTTAACATCTTTTTTAAGTAAATCATATAAAGGTTTTAAAATGTCACTCATATTTACACAAAATTTAGAATAGAAATTTACTAAACCCATAAAACTTTTCAGTTGAGTGACATTGGTCGGTGTCGGCGCTGCTACAATGGCCTCAATTTTTTTTGTATCGGTATGCAACCCAAATTTATCGATTTTGTAACCTAAATATGTTACACTTTTCTGGAAAAACTGACATTTATCAAAATTAATCCTTAACCCGTTTTCCATGAGTCTTTGTAGCACCGCTCTTAAATTTCGTAAATGGGTGGCTCTGTCTACCCCTGTAACGCAGATATCGTCCGCAAAGACAGCTGTTGATGATAAGCCACTTAACGTCTCTTCCATAATTTTTTGAAATTTTTCTGGAATGCATTTGATACCGAATGGAACGCGCTTATATACAAAAGTACCTACGTGAGTTGTAATGGCTGTTATCGCCTGTGAATCCTTATGTAATAATCCCTGTTGGAAAGCGTGGGAAAGATCCAATTTCGTATATTCCTCCCCACCCCCTAAGGTAGCAAAAAGTTCCTCGATACGCGGCAGCGGGTAATGGTAATCTTTTAAAAGAGGGTTAATTGTGACTTTGTAGTCACCGCATATCCTAATATTACCGTTGGATTTAATTACCGGGACTATGGGTGTACCATAATCTGAACGTTCAACTTTATAAATAACATCATCCCGCTGCAGTCGTTCGAGTTCCTTTTCCACCGGTTGCCGCAATGCTAATGGCATAGGTCTTGCCTTTACAAAAATTGGCGTTTCATCTTTTAAATAAAGTCTTAACTGACTCTTGAAAGTGCCTAAACCCCTCTGCAAATACATCAGGAAATTCTTTTCGTAAAGATATAGCCATGAATTATCTTCCGTTATATTGTGACATTCTATAAAAGCAAACTTAAGTTGTTTTCATCCATGACCCTCCCCAACAAGGGTGGCCCTCCATTTTCAATAATAAACAAATTTAGTTTGGCTTGTTCTTTCCCACAAGTTACATTAACCACTATAAAACCTAAAGTCTCGATAATGTCACCTGTATAAGATTTCAAACACAATTTGTTTTTGTAAAATAGGTATGTCAGTGAAATACCGATCATAATAGTCCCTAGAAATAACAGAAAGTTTACTCCCCGTATCTATCTCAAACTTACATAATTTATTTTCAACCTTTAGCGTAATAAAATATGGTCCATCCCCCTCACTGTTCACCATCAAATTATAGAAATTGCTACCTTCATCATCGGTGTCCGCTTCATCAAAAAAATGATTTCTTTTATCATATCTGTCCACACTAATATTTTTACTTTTAATCTTTTCACACACACTTTTTATATGACCTCTTTGACCACAATTGTCGCAATTATAATATTTAAACCGACACTTGTTTTCCGAGTGACCCTGCTTACCGCACCGCGCGCACGCGCCGTGAAGTCGTGCCGCTCCTCTAGAGCCGGCGGCGGCGGCGGCGGCGCGGGCTGGCGCGCTAGCTCCGAGGCGGTGCAAGCCGTGCTCGCCCCCCGCCCCCGCTGCCGCAGCCGCCGTGCCCGCCATGTTAGCGTGGCGTTCCGCCGCCTCCAGCGCCTGTGCCAGCTCCACCGCACGTTTGTAGTTCACGTTTTTCTCCGCGAAGATCCTTGATCTCATGTCCTCATTGTACAAACCCGATACAAACTGGTCTCTTAAATTTTCATCCAGTTTGTCACCAAAATTACAGGTTTTTGCAAGATGTTTTAACGATTGTAGATACTCGCGAACACTTTCGCCTGAACGTTGAACCCGTTGCCTAAAAATATGCCTCTCCGCAATTTCCGACCGCTGAGGTTCCAAATGATCTTTTACCAATGTCACAAGAGTTTCAAATGTTTTCGATTCGGGACTATTTGGTGAACACAGATCGCACATTAACTCGTAACACTCCGCGCCTACCAATGTCACTAATGTCGCGACATGCAACGTGTCCTTGATATCGTTTAATGCAATAAACTGCTTAACTCGTCTAATATACGTAGCCCAATTGTTGAGCTCAAAATTATACGGTTCAATATGTCCGATAGGCATTTTTAATTATGAAACACACGCGTGAATAACAATATGAATTTAAAGTCCTCGTCGCCAGTGTTAGGTACGTAGCAATGAGACAACGGTTTACCGTGAACTGACGTTTTATTACTGAACTACCGTACAATACAAAATATAAATCTCATATACATAACAAATTATTTCTATGATATATATTTTTAAGGTGGTTTGGGCACCAAAAATCTTTACTTGAATCCATTTTCTCTTCAAAACTATCTAAAACGGCTGACGCATAGCTCCAAAGCTCCATCTGTTTCAAGCAATGAATAGTAGGCAAGCACAAACGTTTCTATGCAAAATGAAATAGGTCACAAACTGTCACACAAACAATGTCACTTATGATTTCAGCGAAGTTTCACGTCGCCCGTGACAGTTCTGTTTGAGACGTGTCTGTGACCTGGTTACGTCACTGGATTCAGCTGTATAGCTTTGCAGGCCATATTGATTTGGTTTAAATATGAGAGAGAGTTTATTTTGAATCGGTTGTAGACTTTCAAGGAAACGTATTTATTTTAAGATTTTTTAAGGTAAACCCTATTGGATTTATTAGCCTATTTAAGGCAGACATTTTATCTATATTTTCGTACAAACTATTATAAAGAGTAGCTACAGACTGAAATTGATCAATGTGTGGAGTAAATTATTGGATATAACATTATCCGATATAACGATAGCAGCATTAAAAGCAAGAAATTAAAAATATATAATAATACATCTGTCGAGATATTAGTATTTAATAGTTTTTACTTACTTACTTATACTCACGCCCATTATTCCCATTGGGGTAGGCAGAGACTATCGATCGCCACTTAGTACGATCTTGACAAGCTTCTCTTGCTTCTCTTACATTCATTATCCTTCTCATACATGCTCTTTTATTCTTCTCACTTCGGACCCCCGCCTTTATAAGAACGTTTTCTATCTGGTCAAGAAACATTTTACGAGGCCGTCACTAACATTCTCATCCACATTGGCTCTATATATCTTAACAGTTTTTAATTTACTTAAAAGCATTTGTAGCATGATCTGAATATTAGCATGTAAAGTATGAAACAAATGTTAATTTGCATTTGCATGATTTATTACCTTTATAAACTTGTTTAAATCATTTCAAATATTTTCATGAGAAACTATTATAATTTTGAAAATTCTGACTACCTAGACCTAATGTCATGAAAGAAATCTTAACTCACTTTTGAATTTTCAACAGGACAATAGTATTGCAAATATTTTGTTGGTGATGGGTGTTTAACGACAAAACCTATAAACATATAAACATAAACATATACTCACGGCTATAAATCCCTAGAAGGGGTAGCCAGAGCTAAGGAATTAGAAATTCCTCAGCCACTTTTGGAAATGTGAGTGGGGTAAAGATGGTAAAAGTAAAGGTTGTTGGTGATGGGTCTCCAACCGCATCGCCCAAAAATCCCTTAAAAGCCCCAATACCGTTAGTCGCCTCTTACGTACACCCATCGGTAGAAACGGGGTAGTGCTATTCTAAGCCGACACTACACGGCAAAAACCTATAACTCGGTAAAAAATACTGTTATTCTGAAAAAAAAAAGAATTTTTATTTTTCTTTTTTTCTTCGACACAGGCGGGATTTTTTTTCCCAACATTTCCCGCCTGTGTCGAAAAATTTTTCTTTCCTTTATTTATTCTTTATTTATTATTAAATTTAATTGCTGAGGATGTAGACTTGTTTTGGTGTACTCTGAATGAATTCACAATACTAGCATTAAACATAATTTGCTACAAGTGAAGAAACTAAATATTAAATTACATATATGTTAGAATTAGTTATTTTTTAATAATGTTGATAATTTATTATGAATATATTTTATTATTTTTTAGCGACATGATAGTCCAGTGGTTAAGAACACCCGCCCGAAAAACAGAAGGGCGTGAGTTCCAATCCTGGGACGGGCCTACACCAATTTGTCTTTTCTAAAGTCATATGTGTGGTTAATTTATCATGGTTGCTAACGGTGAGGGAAAACATCGTGAGGAAACCCACATGGCTGAGTTGTACTTAGTCATGTGACAGTGTATTCGTACAAAAACGGCGATAGGCCTGCCCCCTATCACGTGAGTACACTGTCTAAGCAAAACGTGGGTACCTTCTCTGGAAACTAGATGGCGCTTGCCATGTGAGTTCAGGAGTATTGGTACCTCTGCCAACCCCTTCGGGGATAAAACGGCGTGAACGTTTATGTTATGTTATGTTATGAATATATTTTAAAAGTTTTTATGCATTAGGCTGCGCCTCTAATGATGGTAATCATGTATGAATAAATAAATAAATAAATAATATATAAACTAACGAAAATAAAATATTGTTATAGAGGCAGATAAGAAGACGAGCAAAACATAAAAATAGGTTGGTACTTCTAGTTAGGTACCAAAATGCAAAACCAGTAAGAAAAAAAAACAGATATTACGTGAAAATTTGTTTATGTCAAATGAAGGAACACAGAAAATTTCTCAAAGATTATTAAACAGAGATTTTGTATAAATAGATTTACCTACCCTGTTGAAAACTATTAGGGTGAGTAATTATACATAGGCTTAACAAATACAACCCCTACACATAACCATCTGGAAAACAGCAAAATTTTAGGTATACAACCTTCAGTTGACCTTAAGCTGCGTTTTAGGTTAAAAGTGAAAGTGTACACCTGGGGTATATTTGACCCGAACCTTTCCACTCCTCACTTAAAAGGGCAAATTAAAAATGATTGGGGACTTAAAAGGTGGTTTCTAAATGAGTTTCACTTTTAATTACTTATTCTGATTTATTTTGTAGAGTATACTAATTTTGCATAACGTAAACTATTTACTGATTAAATAATAAATAGATAATATTGTATACTAACATAGGCTAAGATAATAATGTTACTAACACTATGGACCCTTGTTGTCTGATTTAATAAATAAATAATAATAATAAATAAGATAAGACTAAGGTTTTTGAGAGAACTGATAAGCGTCTATTTCTACATTCTTTTTAATTAAAAAAAAACTCTGTTGTTTTCATCCTAAGTGGCAATCAATAGTGACTGCCTTTTTTAATGGGAATTAACGGGCTTAGTATATCTGTTCTCACTTTACTATTAACATACATACATATATATACTCACGGCTATAAATCCTTACATGCGGTAGCCAGAGAAATCAGAAATTCCTCAGCCACTTTTGGAAATGTGAGTGGCAAAAGATGGTAAAAATAAAGGTTGTTGGTGATGTTGGTTGTTGTTGGTTGTTGGTCTCCAACCGCATCGCATAACAATCCCTCAAAGGCCCCAATACCGTTAGTCGCCTCTTACGTACACCCACCGGAAGAAATGGGGTAGTGCTATTCTAAGCCAACACTACACAGCAACTATTAACTTTGGCAGTAACTGAAAGAAAATGGATTCACAAATGATCATATACACCTTACCTATTAATATTCTTTCCAGAATCATTCCCATTGTACCCGTAGGAACAAGAAAACCACGGAGTGTAGAAATCACGTACAGTCAATATTTTGAGTACGTGCTCTCGGGAACCGAGTGACGCCAATTAAGACGGTTTGTGCAATTACCTCCAGTCCTATTGAGTTATATCATCGTTCATATTGTACGGGCAGGTTTGTGGAATTGAGTCTGTCGGTCAACTGGATGGTATTGATATTAGGAATTTTATAGGACTGAGATGGGTTTGTCGATCTAATTAATCCGATGAATCATAATATGGCTAATTGAAAAAGTACAGGAGTGTAGCGTCAGGTTCGACTGACGTATTTCTTGCCGTTTTCGTATGAGGTAACTAAGGCAGGAGGCCTTTTAAATAACGGTTAGTTGATGTGGCTGGAGGCTCGCACAAACAATATTTTACTTCCAAAAGTGACCAAGGAATTTATATATCTGAGGCTCTGGATGCTCTTTTAGAAATTAATAGCCGTGAGTATAGGTGAAGTTTTGTTTTATAGTTGGTTACATCAAGACATTAGAAGAGATTAAAGGCAGGTGTCCGTAGTACGAAGAATAAAAGAACATGTATGAAAAGATTGATGGTGTAAATGAAGCTAGAGAGGTTTGCCAGGATCGTACAAAGTGGCGATCGATAGTCTCTGCCTACCCCAATGAGAACTAACGGCGTGAGAATATGTATGTATGTATGTATGTAAGAGATTAAAGGATGTAAGATTGCAACTAAAAATATTAAAAACATATCTATAATTTCACAGAAGTCATTAAAACATATCTTATAAGTATTGCAATTAAAAGTGGAAGCAGTAAATTGACCAAATGAACACTCGAACGTTTCCGATGTAAAGTAGTGAAGCTGCAGTGCGGACGTGAGAGCCGCTATAAAACCACTTGTACAACACAAACGGTACAAACGGTACAAAGGGTAGCAATATGGGAGTTCCCGCATCGCCTGTTTTGTTACTCAACTTTTAAAACACTACTCCGCTATGCGTTTTATTAATACTAGCTTTATTTGCTTTCATAGATAGCTGAAAGCCTTCAGGGTTTATTGCATTTCATTTAGAAACGCTGGAAAGTTATATTGTAATAGTTTTGAATCGGCATTTATGTATATTTGTTAATTGTTTTAAATAGAAAAAGGAATGTTGAGATGGTTTGGGCACATAGAGAGGATGGATGATAGACAATTGGTAAAAGGGATCTATAGAGCTAGTGTGGATGGTAATGTCAGTAGAGGACGACCACGGAGAACACACTTGGACCAAATTGAGAGTGTGCTCAAAAAGGCTGGCGTCCGAAGTATGAAGAATAAAAGAGCATGAATGAAAAGATTGATGGATGTAAACGAAGCTAGAGAGGTTTGTCAGGATCGTGCGAAGTGGCGATCAATAGTCTCTGCCTACCCCAATGGGAACTAATGGCGTGAGTATATGTATGTATGTATGTTTTAAATATTACAATCAATCAAACTCAATTTGAATGTTCGCATCGTATATCCCTGAATGGATAGAGGAGTTACTAATACTTTTAAATATGACGTGATATTAATGTCACCTGCTTTACAGAGTACCCACATTTTGCTTGGACAGATACTACAGTACGTTATTTCTAAAATAAATGTATATATTCAAAAAATATTTCAGTAATATGTAAATATTCATCATTAAAATATTTTGGTATTAACTCTATTTGTTCTAAATGTGTCCTCCATGGTCATCCTCTACTTTACTGAATGTTCCATCCAAATAGACACAACAATAGAGATTTTCAAATAAAGTAACTTGAAAAACCACGTATAAATAACCACAATTCCGCTAGCACACCGTAGTAGCATCGTTTGAGTCGCGGCACAATGGCCCAATTAACACCCGCTTTTTACCCGACGCACGTCATCAAGCGAGATGCCGCGCTCGCCGTGTGTTGCAGAAAGTGAATTGCAAAAGTGTCTATGGTTTCAGCTTAAAAATGCCTTTGTTTTTGATATGATTGTAAAATTTTAATCGTGATAGTACAACGACGAGGGTTCAAATCCCGGATCAGGCCTACACCAATTTGTCGTTTTTAAAGTCATATGTGTGGTTAATTTATCATGGTTGTTAACGGTGAGGGAAAACCTCGTGAGGAAATCAACATAGCTAAGTTGTACTTAGTGATGTGAAAGTGTATTCGTACAAAATCTCAACTGATTATTTAATATCATGCTGTGTTCACAGTTTTTTGGTATTATGTCCGAATTTGTATTATTTTTAAATGTTTTATACTAATGCTATATCATAATACTGTTTGTGTGCCGAATAAATAAATAAATAAATAAATAAAACGGTGATAGGTCTTCCCCCTATCCCGTGAGTACACTGTCCAAGCAAACCGTGGATACTCTAAACACCAGGTAACAATGTCACGTGATATTCAGAAATAGTAGTCCTCTTATACCTTCAGGGGTAAACGGTGAGAACTTTTGAGGTGTTTTGAGCTTATAATTTGAATAATATGTGGGAAGCAAGAACATTTCCTATGTAGAAGAAGCGAATGATTATCTTTGCATATTACAATGGGACAAGATGGCGCCAGTGTAAATAAGGGCCAGCGCTGACTGCCGGCATGGCACGGCAAAGGATTTCGGTACAGATATAGCATTTTAAATCTTATTGCCATGAGTATAGAATTCATTTTACTTCATTTTGACACAACGATGCCGACGTTCTGTCCTACCGCGGCCTCCCTCGACTTCGTTGTGTCAAAATGAATTCTATACGCATGGTAATAAGATTAAAAATGCTATATCTGTACCGAAATCCTTTGCCATGCCATGCCGGCAGTCAGCGCCGGCCCTTAGTATTTATGCTCCTTGTTTATACAAAATTATATTTTGCGGATAGAGAATTTTACCAAATATTACCGTGTTGTTATATACTTTTGTGTGTTTCAGACTTCTAGTTGCCTATAATAGTACACAAGTTTGACTAGTATCCACATAATAACATAACATAAACGTTCACGCCGAATATCCCCGAAGGGGTTGGCAGAGGTACTAACACTTCTGAACATCACGTGACTTTGTCACCTGGTGTTCAGAGTACCCACGTTTTGCATGGACAGTGTACTCACGTAATAGGGGGCAGGCCTATCGCTGTTTTGTACAAATACACTGTCACATGACTAAGTACAACTCAGCCATGTGGGTTTCCTCACGATGTTTTCCCTCACCGTTAACAACCATGATAAATTAACCACACATATGTCTTTAGAAAAGACAAATTGGTGTAGGCCCGACCCAGGATTTGAATACTAGTCGTTTGCACGATAACCGAGTGTTCTACCCACTGGGCTATCACGGTTTTTTTATACTAATTTAAAGTATTAGTGTAAGTAAACATTGTTACATCAACTATTTCTGCTTACAAACTTGTTTCGGAGCTAATAGTTACTAAGCCACTTTTGAAACAAAAAAGGCAAAAAATTAGCTAAACAAAGTTAAATTCAAACCAAATTACACACCATTAACCTAAAAGCTCAAGTTCCCTTTGTCGCCTTGTAAGACACTCACGGAAAATGGCGTAATTTAAACTACACGACCAACACTGTCTAATTTACATGCATACGTACTATACTCACGGCCTTAAATCCCAAAAAGGGGTAGCCAGAGCTTCAGGGCTAGAAACACCTCAGCCACATTTGGAAGTTGATAGGGGAGAAGATAGTAGAAATAAAGTGTTTATCTTTGGTGATGGGTCTCCAACCGCATCGCCCAAAACCACCTTAAAAAGCCCCATACCCTTAGTCGCCTCTTACGACACCCGTGGGTAGAAAGCGGTAGTGACATTCTTAGCCAGCTAAACGGCAAACTCAAAGGAAGCAATGGCGTAATTTCAACTACACTATCTAATTAGAATTCATTAATCTCCCAAATTACCTCGCTAACAATTCTAATAATGCTAATGTCAAGTTACTGATATTAAAGTACATAAATTAAATAGTTTAATTGTGCGAAGTTTCGAATATTAATACACGGAGTTGTAATTGGAATTTCATTGTTACAAGTTTCAACTAACTATGAAGTTCTCGATGAAAATTTAAATATTATCTTACTTCAGTTCATATACATTTTGGAAAATGTACTAAACTAACATATGCTCACGGCATCAAATACAAAATAGGGGTGATCAGAGTTTAAAATTTCAAATTTACTCAACCTCTTTTGAAAGTTGAGTGGGGAAAAGGTTGTAAAATAAAAGCTGGTGATGGGTTTACAGTCGCAACGCCTAATAATTATTTAAATAGCCCCTAAACCGTGAATCCTTCTCATGGAAAATTATCTTAAAATCTACATTATTTTTATTAAACTGAATAGAGCTGAGAAATCTTTTTTTTATTTTAAATTATAGGCTAATATAAGCAACCTAGATAACTCAGTGGAAAACTTCTCAGTTCCAAATTTATAACGCCTGTGTGCATATCCCGTGTTAAACTTACCGAAAATCTTCGTGTTTTCTTAAGTTATATGTGAATTGCTTTTAATCGAAGACATTTAACGTCCTTTTACTTTAGTCATTCGTCGTCACCTGACTTTATAACAGCTATTTTTACCTTTATACAAATCATTATTTCGGTGATAAATATCGGTCAATATGTCAGACCTTACATAAAGTAAAATTTCATACATATATACATATACTCACGGCTATAAATCCCTAAAAGGGGTAGCCATAGCTAAGGAATTTGAAATTCCTCAGCCGCGTTTGGAAAGTTGAGTGGGGAAAAGACGGTAAAATTAAAGTTGTTGGTGATGGATCTCCAACCGCATCGCCCAAAAATCCCTTAAAAGCCCCAATACAGTTAGTCGCCTCTTACGTACACCCACCGAAAGAAATGGGGTAGTGCTATTCTAAGCCGACACTACACAGCAAAGTAAAATTGCAATCCCAATTAAACTAGAAATAACAGAATAACTATCAAAATCCTAACCGTTTAAAGTGAGTGTACAAATTAACGCAATAGTCGTGAAACATGTTTGCCGCCGTCGCAACACAAGAGCACGCTCTTACAACATCAAATATAATCCAATTTAGCCAATCGATAGCTGGACAGCCACTCGACTTGTTACATCCATGTCCTACGTACTCCACGTATTGGAAAACTGATTTTCAACTTTGGAACTAAAATTTTAAAGGTTTTTTTTTCAAAAAAACAGGCAACAAGAGCCGCAAAATCATACATACATATACTCACGCCGTTAATTACCATTAGGGTAGGCAGATACATTCGATTGCCACTTCGTACAGTCCTGGCAAACCTCTCTAGCTTCATCTACATCCATCAAATTATTGATATCTTAATCTTTGGCAAGAGGAGTAAATATGATTTTATAATTGATTTTTGGTGATAGGTTTTGGACATTTATTCCATTTTCTGCTCAGAGTACCGACTTTTGGCTTTGAATGTGTACTCACGTAATAGGGAGCAAATCTATCCTCATTTTGTACCATTAAAGTACATGAAAAAGTATAACTAAGTAATGTGGGCTTTCTCACGATTTTTTCCTCAACATTAACATGTATTATATCTCTTACTTTGATATAAAGGGATATTTTCTTTTAATTTAAATTTTAAATAATCTCATACTTAGCTCATAAAAGAGAAAATATTCTACTCAGGTCTACGAGTAGATATATAAATAATAAAAGCTTTATTGTCAATGCTGAATAATAAACCTGAAAAATATTTACCTTCTAAAACCTCCAACTATCTGTGTAATAAAAACGCTGCGAGTTTCCCACTCCGAAACACGTAAACAGGAAAAGAAAACAATTGCGCTCCCATTTATAATTCATCTCGTATTATTTACAGCACGTCGGCTTCACAACTCGATATTGTATTAAAAATCCACGGAACGGAATGACATTGCAGGAAAAAGTGTTATTTTCGGTGTTCTGTTTCATCTTATTTACAGAACTTGTCCACCGGAAAGTGTTCATTTGATGGGTTTTTCATGTTTGTATGTTTTTACATATAAAAATGTATCAATATAAAAAATCATATTTTAGATGTGTGCTTGAATAATTTGACTTATAACATAATGATATAAAGAAACTATTGCCAAGTAAGCAGTAAGTGTTTTCTTAATTTCCACTAAATCCCTAAAAAACCAAGCTCTTTTAGTAATTTCCTAACACCAAAAGTCAATGATTGAGAAATGCTAAATCCACATACTAATTTGACATTACCCAAAATTCAGCCACAAATTCCTTCAAACTTTGAATCACAAATTCTGCATACTATCCTCAGCAGGCTGTGCTATCCCTCGGGATATCAGTAACGTATACCGCAGTAATAGGAGACCAATGACGCAAACAGAACACTCAATTACTTGGTAACTTGATGAGCGCCCTCTCGCGGGGCTCATTGCAATTAAACGGACACGACCGTCGAATATTGGGGCTCCGATCTTTGTTTGCATATCCCTTTACGTTTTATATTTGTGGCAGAAGAGGAATGTTGTATTTGAAGTTATGATATGGTATTTTGAAAAGGGTTGGCTTCAAGTTTATTTACATAGAGTTAAGGGATGAGAATGTGTTTTTTAAATTGAGACCCATCGTCTCTCACATGTCTCTACTGAGGGATTCAAGCCTATCCTAAAATGAGTGATTTGGCATTCTTCTTCTTCTTCAAAAAACATTTGCTATTCTCCAAAACTTATCATCCAAATTACAGCCTTTTATGCTCATATGTTTTAAAATTAACTATTTAATCAAATAATTTATATCTTTTTGTTCATGAAAACCTTAGGTGGGTATTATTACTAATAAATAAATAATAAATAAAGGAAAGTTACCGCCTTTGTCGAAATTTTTCTTTCCTTTATTTATTCTTTATTTATTAGTATTTAATCACTCTATTAATCTAACATTTCAATCACAGTATCACGATAGTTTTTATAAACCTCTTGCTAAGTGTCAAAAAAGCAAATAGTTTCGTTTCATTTTTAAAAGAAACCTGCAAGAAAACTTGCAACGTAATATTTTTCAAAGTTTGCGAAAGGTAGAATGAGACAGCTACCAGGTTCAAACAAAGTTTTTATTTAAATTTATAGTTTTCCTTCGATCGGAACTAATGGTAGAAACTTTGACAACTAAGTATAACTTCACTTATGGAAGTTAAAACACTACAAAACCTATAGCAAATTGTTGCACCGCAAATTTTATTATAGTTTTCGCAGACAAATATAACATAAATTTGCGGTCTGAAAGTTGTGAATGTTAAAAATAAAAAATATAAAATTTTAAGATGATTTTAATGTATCTATCTATAAGTAAGAGAGTCGGCAAAATACCAAAAACTAATATTAGTTTAAGAAATTCTTAATAATATTTTTACTCTTAAAGATCCATAAATATCCACATAAATTCCATTATAATAAAAACTTTACAGAATCATATAAAATATAAAACGAAGTGTACACTCCGACATCAACGCGGCTTGTTGAAAACCGAACAAGGTATGCAAATTCAGTCGAGACCAAATTCAATATGTGTGAGCTTTTCTAAAGCCGACATCTGCAGTCCGCAAACCAGCCGAGTAAATCTTGGAGACTGCGCGATGATGCTCGATCGTTTGCTATTCTATAAGTGACCAGTTGTGGATTGGTTCACATATACTGCTATTGGTTTTGTGTAACTTGTTACATCTGCAATTTGTATATTTTCAATTTAAATATGTTATATGTTTAATGCAGTTTTTTTTATTCAGTATAACGGCATATGAATATTCATAAAATAACATAACATAAACGTTCACGCCGAATATCCCCGAAGGGGTTGGCAGAGGTACTAATACTTCTGAACATCACGTGACTTTGTCACCTGGTGTTCAGAGTACCCACGTTTTGCATGGACAGTGTACTCACGTGATAGGGCGCAGGCCTATCGCCGCTTTGTACGAATACACTGTCACATGACTAAGTGCGAATCAGCCATGTGGGTTTCCTCACGATGTTTTCCCTCACCGTTAATAACTACAATAAAGTAACCGCACATATGTCTTTAGAAAAGACAAATTGGTGTAGGCCCGACCCAGGATTTGAACACTAGTCGTTTGTACGATAACAGAGTGTTCTACCCACTGGGCTATCACGGTTGATATTCATAATAAATAAAAATACTTGAAATGTGTCTTGTTCATAAATTTATCAATTATCTCACCAAAAAGATGAGACATAAAGCCTTATTGTTCTAGAGGTTTTAAGTAAGTAGTAAGCAATCTACCTATAAACACTTTAACGACTGTTTCTTAAATTAGGAGTATGTTAAATTTTGCAATGTATTTTTCATATATCGTATGTTAGCTGTTTCTGTGTTAGGCTTAATTACGTAATAAACTTTACTTTACAATAAATACATAATAGAGAGGATAGATGAAAATAAAGCAGCGAAAGAGATATATAGAGCCAATGTGGATGGGATCGTTAGTAGAGGACGGCCTCGTAAAACGTTTCTTGACCAGATAGAAAACGTTCTTATAAAAGCGGGGATCCGAAGTGAGAAGAATAATGAATGTAAGGGAAGCAAGAGAGGTTTGTCAAGATCGTACTTAGTGGCGATCGATAGTCTCTGCCTTCCCCAATGGGAATAATGGGCGTGAGTATAAGTAAGTAAGTAAGTAAATACATAATATTTTTCCTCTTAAATTTCAGTATAACTTTGCGTGTTGAAGTACCATAACTTTGGTTTCTATCCAGCAATAATCAAAACTAGATAAAACTTAATTAAATACAAATCCATCGATCAAACAGCACTTGTAAGTTTACGACTTGAAAACCGCAATTATCTCAAGTTCCAAACAAACAGTCTACAGATAAAACATAAAGTGAGTACAAAATGAAGCACAATTAAATCAATACCAAGATAAAGAGTTGGGTGTGCCGACCGCTCTATCGCCGAGCGAGTCATAATTGTTATAACTTTTTATCAAGTTTTCAGAAAGCTCTTTGATCTCGCGAAATAATTATCCGGAGTTACGACTTTACTAACTATACGATTGAAACCATAATAAATATTATTGTGTTTGTTCTATTACTGTTATTTTAAAATTGATTCCATAGTTAAGAAACATTTGTATATGATAAACAGTTTCACTCTGTGACCGTGATAACTCTGAAGTGAACTATAGTGCATCGCTTATCTTGCAGACGATAAGGATTCAAATTCCGGGTTGGGTTTACACCAATTTGTCTTTTCTAAAGTTGTATGTGTGGTTCATTTGTCACGGTTGTTAACGGTGGTAAAAGTAAAAACATCGTTAGGAAACCCACATTGCTAAATTTTACTTTGTCAATTGACAGTGTATTCGTACAAAACGGTGATAGGCCTGCCCCTTATCACGTGAGTACAATACCAAGTGACAATTTCTCGTGATGTTCTGAAGTATTTTTTCCTCTGCCGTCCCCTACGGGGATGTACGGTGTGAACATTTGAGTTGGAGTTCTCATTCAACTACGAGATTTTGTAGAGTCGAAGTTATGACTACGAATATCGTAGCAGGTTTTCTTTTGGCATTGTATTTAGGCATCTACGACGATAACGTTACATGATATAATTATTATCAATGAATAATGATATAAACAATGACGAGCTTATCACTGCCCGCATTGATCAGCTTACCACACTCCATGTATTGGTTTGTGTTGATTGATACACATAAAACTATTTAGATTATTTGACTCAAAGGGGTTACACATAGACAAACATGTTATCACAACTCAAGAGTTTATGAATCATAATTATCAGAATTTATCATGAAGTTAAACAACTTATTCACGTTATATAAATTATATCGACGAACCAATATAACACATAATTTTGTTTTGAACCCCGATGGTTTTTATATAATTTATTCAAAACGCGATGGTTTAAAAAGTTTACGTTACTCATTTGTTATGCACAAAAATATCACATAATTTTCTATGCTATGTTACTTGCCACGGTTCGTGTATAGAAATGTTCTTGGTGTTTGCATTGATGACGTTACCTGTAAAAAGAAAATGTGTTTAAATTGTATACCAAGTACGGAAATCATATAAATTAGCACTGGAAAACGAGTTATTATTGTATAGTTTTTTCTCTGTAAAACCTAATAAAATGGTATTTATTAACATGTATTTTCAAGCTGTATTTAAATTTAATTATTTAAATAACTCCGGTAATAAGTTCCCCACATATGACTCTATGCGATCCATTTAAACTTTTAACATTTTAACTTTCTGAATTTATGGAATATTTGTTGTATTTCTGATATGAAAAAAAATATTCTAAAATGGTTGTGAACAGAAATTTTAAAAGATTTAGTCCTTAGTCAACAAAAAAATTATTAATACAATACTAATTCCTTTTTCCGACAAATAACAATCGCAAAAATACCGCACACAGAGGTAATCACATAATCCCAACATTCCATTATAAAATCCGACCAGGTAAAACCCAAAGCACTTAAAATTCAGCAACAAAACTTCAAACTTATAAATATCGGTCTAATGGGTCTGTTTTCATGTGACGTCACAACGCGACAATCTACTTTAATCCGGTTGAATCCGGTTTTCACGTGTGCACGCTTCTTTGCCCGGGCAAAGAAGCGAACTAATGACTAATTAAAGTTTTAGACCCTTTGTCTCAGTTCGGTTGGGGTTTATTTGGTTACGCGGTTTGTTACTTTAATTGTGTTTTATAAAACTACCGCCGGTCCTATATATGTATTAATGTGTTTATGGGTTAAATCACAAATAGGGTCAACCTATACTTTAGAACTAACTGTAGTGATGTAGTAGAATTTTTAAAGGGTTCTACATACATACATACATATACTCACGGCTATAAATCCCAGGAAGGGGTAGCCAGAGCTGAAAAGTTAGAAATTCCTCAGCCACTTTTGGAAATTTGATTGGGGAAATAGTAAAAATAAAGGTTGTTGGTGATGGGTCTCCAACTGCATCGCCCAAAAATCCCTTAATAGCCCCATACCATTGGTCGCCTCTTACATACACCCACCGGAAGAAATGGGGTAGTGCTGTTCTAAACCGACACTACACGGAGGGTTGTCCACTTGTAAAACAATATAGCTGTTTAGGATTTATTAGGCATTTCAACAAACTCCTGACATTATTTATCATTCTTATTTTTTATTATTATTAGCCTTTTGTGTCCCACTGCAGGGCAAAGACTTTTCTCCCCTTCTTTCACTACAGGCGGTGTTGAGTGGTCTCCCACCAGATTTTGTCCCAGAGACGTAATTCGTTTATTAATACATGCAGTTTTTCAGAATTTTGTAAGGCCTGCCCCATTCCACGTGAGTATCCGTCCAAGCAAAACTTAGATACACTGAGCTGAAGTATTAGTACCTCTGACAATCTGTGCGGGGACATACGACGTAAATTTTTAATATTTCTGTCGCATTGAAATCTTAACAACTGAATGAGACAAAACGATACTTAAGTCGTTCTCAGCTTGAATACTGAATTCAGAAATCCGGCGTAAGTCTTTTTGAGTTGAGAACTAACTCTGTCACTTGTCCCACTTCCTAATTATCATTTTGAATTACTCGTATGAATTTCACAATATTTTTCCATCTCTGACACACCTTGTTTCATTTGCAGTCAACTTCACTTCGGAAAAGGATTCTCTATCATTTCCAACAGCATTTATATTCAATAAACGTTTGCTCTAATAGTTGTGCAAGTGTCGGTGTATTATTCTTAGAACAATCGCAATATTGTGTTGAGCTTATCTGTATTTGTTCGCGCTCGCGGAGATACGCTAACATCGATCGTGATATAAATAGAGTGGCAACCCTGTTAATATTTAATTAGGGTTGCTCCACTCGCCACTGACTCTACATTTCATCTGTTCTGTTGTGGAAATAACATTGTTTATTTTGAGGTAGGTATTTCGCACGTATTTTTAGTAAACTTTGAATTTAGAGATATTTTTTTTTCTGATTAGCGTTGTGTAGGATTATTGGTTAAGATTATAAAATATACGTGAATTTTATATTTATTCCACTAAATTCGGTATTAGTTGTATTTTAATTTAATTGTAATATATGTTTTAAAATTGTTAAATATTAATAGTAGGTAAGTTTAATATATTTTGTTCTATTTGATGAACTTCCAAAATAAACTTAGAATTTTCCAAAAAGAAATACTACTAATTAACTTTAAAATCACTTAAACCTTTCTTGGTGATTTGATGTTAATGATACTTATATTTTTGTATCTGTTTTGATTATTTAAATTCATAATATATACAAAGATAAAGATAAAGATAAAAGATATTTATTTGTTACCAAACACAATAACAACATATACAAACATTACAATTTAAAAAGAAAAGATGGCAACAAAAAGGCAAAGCACCTCAGCTGGGTTCCCAACATTATCCGCAGGACACTGCTGGGGAGCTGGTTTTCTGGTACCGCCTGTAACTTACATACTAACTCAGACATAAACAGTTAGTTTACCTAACCTTATACCACTCGTTGTAACTGTGCTACTGGGAGTGAAGAAACATCTATTTTACTGACAGATATATGGTACATATACCAAAACTCATACATACATATACTGACGGCTATAAATCCCTAGATAGGGTAGCCAGAGCTAAGGAATAAGAAATTCCTCAGCCACTTTTGGAAGTTGCGTGGAGAAAAAGATGTTAAAACAAAGGTTGTTAGTGATGGGTCTTCAACCGCATCACCCAAAAATCCGTTGAAAGCCCAATACCGTTAGACACTTTTTACGTACACCCACCGGAAGAAATATGGTAGTGCTATTCTAAGCCGACACTACACAGCAAACCAAAACTAAGTTTTCTCATAATTTGTGTGACTGTTCTGACTAAATTTTTAAACTTTTTAGAATTGATTTTAATACTATAATTTTACGCATATTATTAATCCATTAAATACCTTTGCCAAAACAGTTAGGGTTTCTTCTGCACAATAAACATTGGTGTTAATGTAAATAGTGTGGCAACCCTGTTAATATTTAATTAGGGTTGCTCCGCAAGTAACTTGGCATTCTATCAGTGGAGAAGAATGCCCGATGTTTCTCGATCTAATTATAATAATAATTATTGAAACAATTTCGTTGGTACATCATGTCGGGTGATACATTGTCATTAGTATTACTTCTGTTATTGTTATTTCAGTTTGAAAGGATGTTTGCAGCTTTGAAGATGCAAATGAGAATCGTTAAATAGAAATTGTAATGTAGTGTTGTTAAACGAAATTGCTAGATACCTGTTAGGGTTTAGTAGGCAAATCGGAAAAAATGAGAACCTATAAAATACAAAAAAAACTGCCTGTTCGTCTTACTGTTGATGTGCCAAAACATTTAATTCTTGAAGCTATGAAGATTAGACTCAAAATTAAAAAATATATACATATACTCACGGCTATAAATCCCCTTGTTGTTTTGAAAGCTGCGTGGGTGATAGGTCTCCAACCGCATCGCCCAAAAATCCCTTTAAAGCCCTAATACCGTTAGTCACCTCTTACGTACACCCATCAGAAGAAATGGATTTAACTAGCTTTTTGCCCGCAACTACGACCGCGTGGACTAAATTTTTTGCATCCAGTTTACATCCAAAATACCAAAGCAATATCTTAACTTCTTGTTTTTTATATTTATATTCCCGCGGGTGATGTAAAGGATGTAAAGGACATTGAGGCTTTTTAAGTGATTGTTGGGCTATGCATTTGGTGACTCATCACTAAAATCATTTATTTAACCGCCTTTTCCCCATTCAACTTCCAAAAATGGGTGAAGAATTATTATATCCGAGCTACGGCTACCCTTTTTGAGATTTATGGCTGTTAGTGTATACTGATTGATGGACGAATTTCATAAATTCCTTTTTGTAGTGGTTATATTATATTTGCTGTGTAGTGTCGGCTTAGAATAGCACTACCCCATTTCCTCCGGTGGGTGTACGTAAAAGGCGACTAACGGTATTGGGGCTTTTAAGGGATTTTTGGGCGATGCGGTTGGAGACCCATCACCAAGAACCTTTATTTCACCATCTTTTCCCCATGCACCTTCCAAAAGTGGCTGAGGAATTTCTAATTCCTTAGCTCTGGCTACCCCTTTCTTGGGATTTATAGCCGTGAGTATATGTATGTATGTATGTATGTATATTATAACAGTCAATCGCACCAAGTTTCAAGTTTCTAAATACATACATGACAAAAATCTGTGTACTTACTTTCATTTCCTATTTCAATCCCTTAGTTCCATAAAATATATGATAAAAACCATGAAACAAACCATTTCGTACCAAGTTTCTATGTTCGAGTTATTATCTTTCTTCTAGTGCAGATAGTAACTACTGATTTTCGGTTCTTTTATCGCGTGTTATAATTATATCATGGGCTTAGTTTTATAATAGTTGTTTTAATTGTAATGTTCAATCGCGAAAGTCTTAGAATTTGGTATAGATAGTAACACAATAGTAATTAAAATTGTCGGCAGATTAAAAAATTGCTCGCGAGCAAATCAATTCAATCTCGTGACTGACACATTTGCGCGCGCTTTTACTCCAATGTATTATAATCTTTAACAATTTAACTAATCCAGTTATGGAAAATGTATGAGTTTTCGGTAAAACTTCAGATGGAGACCTTCAATTTGATATCCGACCCAATTTTCTATCTCTTAGCATCGCGACACAGGCTGGTTCACAAAATCGACCCTCTCTCGTTTAATATATAAGGATTTTTGTTATATTAAAACGACTTGATAGTCCAACGGGAAGAACACCCGCCCGTAAACAGACAGGCGTCGTTCAAATCCCGAGACGGACCTACACCAATTTGTCTTTTCCAAAGTCATATGTGTGGTTAATTTATCATGGTTGTTAACGTTGAAGGAAAACATCGTGAGGAAACCCACATGGCCGAGTTGTACTTAGTCATGTGACAGTGTATTCGTACAAAAACGGCGATAGGCCTGCCCCCTATCACGTGAGTACACTGTCCAAGTAAAACGACGGTACTCTGAACACCAAGTGACAATGTCACGTTCAGAAGTATTAGTACCTCTGCCAACCACTTCGGGGATATACGGCATGAACGTTTATGTTTATTTTTGTTATATAATTTATTTTTACTAACGCTTACTTCTTTGCCCTTTCTTATCACAACAAGGCACTTCACGGGTGAGTCAGACCGTGTCGATTTTTTTTTTCCTTCATTTATTAGTAATAATACATGAGGATTTCCTGAACAAAAAACATTCAAATGATGTGATAGTTAGGCGTTCTCAACATTTGCATTCTATCTGAGGTAGACAAGTGGCCTTTCGAATTTGTAAAAAAATCGGAGGCAGGGAACGCAAACACTACTTAAAAATGTAAAAAGAAACAAAGGATAGAAGAATTTCGCGCTGGCAGCCATTGACACGGTAGCTCAATTGGCAGAGCGACGGGGGCCTATACCCGAAGTCGCGGGTTCGATCCCCGCCTGTGTCGAAATTTTTCTGTCCTTTATTTATCCTTTATTTATTAGTAATAATCCTCACATGAGAATTTTATGAACTAAAAACATTCAAATTTTGAGTCAGACTTGTTGATGACCCAATTATAAAAAGAATAATTTTCTATATCATAATTTTATATATGACCTTATATTACTGACTATGTTTATGTAGCGATGTAATACGAGTTTCAGTGTCTTTGATATCATCTCTACTACAAAATCTTTGTTATCATCTTTTTAATTCTTACATACATATACTCACGGCTATAAATCCCTAGATGGGGTAGCCAGAGCTAAGGAATCAGAAATTCCTCAGCCACTTTTGGAAAGTTAAGTGGGGAAGAGATGGTAAAATAAAGGTTGTTGGTGATAGGTCTCCAACCGAATCGCCCAAAAATCCCTTTAAAGCCCCAATACCGTTAGTCGCTTCTTATGTACTCCCGCCGGAAGAATTGGGGTAGTGCTATTCTAAGCCGACACTACACAGCATTCAATTCTTATTTTCAGATTTATACTGTTTTTTATACTAACAGCTGTGAAGCCGAAATAAGGGTAGAGCTTTAGAATTCCTAATTTCTCAGCCAGTTTTGAAAGTTGAGTGGGAAAAGATTGTATGATAAAGGTTGTTGTATGGACCAGTCCACGGTGAGGGTAACGATCACCCATTAACCTCTTGAAAAGCCCCAAACCCTAAGTTGCCAATACTAAGACCCATTTCGAACATTTAGTTTAATATAATTTGCTTGCTCCAAGGAGTTACTGTCCATACTTTATCTTTGATTAATTATATTTTTCAAATAGCACACGCATTATTTCAACATTTACGCTATAAAAAGACCTCACAACTTAAATTATCTACATAGTACTGTAACTGTGCTGTGTAGTGTCGGCTTAGAATAGCACTACCCCATTTTTTTCCGGTAAGAGGCAACTAACGGTATTGGGGCTTTTAAGGATTTTTTGGGCGATTCGGTTGGAGACCCATCACCAACAAACTTTATTTTACCATCTTTTCCCCATGCAACTTCCAAAAGTGACTGAGGAATTTCTGATTCCTTAGCTCTGGCTACCCCTTCTAGGGATTTATAGCCGTGAGTGTATGTATGTATGTTTATTACAAACTACATCGCAATCAAGTCAATAATACTTCCACCATGTTATTAATCTTGAAACATCCAATCAGTGATGTGAAGACTTGATCAAAAGAGATGCGAATCGAGGTCAGGCAGTCGACGCGACTCGGCGGCGCCTGTCGCCTACTTTACTCTTACATGTACTTTACTTAGACTGTTTTCTGTGTTTTACTTTAGAGAAATCATTAGGTTATTTTTTATTTAGTATTTCAATATACGTTACTCAGAACTCAATACTTATACTCACGCCCCTAATAATCACATAAAAAAATATTAAGTTTTAAGATACAAAATGGGAATACTGATGTTGTTTTAACTCACAACTACAATCTTATATAAGAGTATTAATGTTTTAAAATTAACAAATCGTTAACTACTTGTAGAAGTTGAAAAGCTTCTATTGAATTCAGGTAATTATCGCATAGAATAACAACCCTAAATGTCTTTCCGTCTATAGAAAATACTTACTTACTTATACTCACGCCCATTATTCCCATTGGGGTAGGCAGAGACTATCGATCGCCACTTAGTACGATCTTGACAAACCTCTCTTGCTTCCCTTACATTCATTATTCTTCTTATACATGCTCTTTTATTCTTCTCACTTCGGACCCCCGCCTTTATAAGAAAATATGTAATGTGAGATGGTATAAAGGATTTCGTAACATTACTTTTGTTTTTCAGTGACATGCAGTGTCAGACTAGGCTGCATTGGATTCTTTAATCTTTTCCTGCAGGTTTTTTAACAACGGGATTTAGAAATTTGAGGTATTTAACTGGTTGGGCAATATGGCCTGAAAACTTATCACCATTGATCCTTATTTTTCTATCTTTTTCATTCTTACAGAGTTAGAAAATTATCAGTGATGGGTGTCCAAACTGTGTAGTGTCAGTTAAAAACACCACCAACCAATTTCTTCTCGCGGGAGGTGACTTAGGGTTTTGTGGGTGATTGTTTCTCACTTGAAAACCTCTAAGTATCCGAATGATTGATTCTTGAATTATAGAACAGCTTCTTTTTGGATTTGCTGTGTAGTATTGGCTTAGAATGTCGCTACCCCTTTCTACCCACGGGTGTGTAAGAGGCGACTAAGGGTATCGGGGCTTTTTATTGGATTTTTGGGCGATGCGGTTGGAGAGCCATCACCAAAAACCTTTATTTTACCGCCTTTTCCCCACTCAACTTCCAAAAGTGGCTGAGGAATTTATAATTCCTTGGCTCTGGCTACCTCTTCTAGGGAATTATAGCCGTGAGTATATTATTATGGATTGTTGTATTGTTTGTGCAGATTAACGCATAGTCATCAGTTTCACCATGTTGTTGTACATCTATCTCACATGACTCTAATTTATTGACCTCTCCATTCAAAGGTTGTCTGGAAGAGATCGCTTTTAGTGATAAGACCGCCAATTGTACTTTTGTTAATTCATTCTGTGTATTTGTAATTGTTTTTCCATATTTGATGTACAATAAAGAGTTTTCTATTCTATATGTATGTATGTATGTCGGCTTAGAATAGCACTACCGCATTTCTTCCGAAGGGTGTACGTAAGAGGCAACTAACGGTATTGGGGCTTTTAAGGGATTTTTGGGCGGTGCGGTTGGAGACCCATCACCAACAACCTTTATTTAACCATCTTTTCCCCGCTGTTTTCCAAAAGTGGCTGAGAAATTTTCAATTCCTTTGCTCTGGCTACCCCTTTTAGGGATTTATAGCCGTGAGTATATGTATGTATGTATGTTCTTTTTGGATGACAACAACCAAGAGTAGTTATGGCAATTTAATTTAAAACAATCTACTTTTTTACATCAATTAAATCTGATAAAATAACTAGTTTAAAGCGTCCAAAACCTTTTAACACTCTTAAAAGTTAGCATAATGACATAACAAAAGTTGAACAACAAGAAACTTTGAAGAAAATACTTTCATAAGTCACTTATAAGCTTTAGATCTAGCGACTTTCGTGAGATTTTCTTAATATTACGTAATTCAAGGTCACGTCATTCCTTAAACAAAAACAGTTGTGACAAGCCTAAATTTTGACGCTCAACGTTCTTTCAAAAAAGAAACAAAATGAGAAAAGAAAAAGCTCCCTAGTTCAGTGAGTGCTTTTCGTTGTATCTCGGATCAAGTTTATATTTTGTATCGTCTGGAAGAAACAAAAAGCACGGGTTATGTATTTTTTAAGTTGAGAATGGAGGCTGCGCTGCAATACAGCTATTATTGTTTGGAACTTTTTAGTAAATCATGAATAGGCTTTTACTGAACATTCATATATACAAATATACTGATATACTCACGGCTATAAATCCTTAGAAGGGGTAGCCAGAGCTAAGGAATGAGAAATTCCTCAGCCACCTTTGGAAAGTTGCGTGGGGAAAAGATGGTAAAATAAAGGTTGTTGGTGATGGGTCTCCAACCGCATCACCCAAAAATCCCTTTAAAGCCCAAATACCGTTAGTCGCCTCTTACGTACACCCACCGGAAGAAATGAGGTAGTGCTATTCTAAGCCGACACTACACAGCAACAAGGGGACAAGGTGGTAGAATTAAAGCTTCGTTGGTGATGGATCTCTAACTGCATCATCTTAGTCGCCCCTTCAGACACCCGTGGGAAGAAAGGGGTATTGACATTCTAAGCCGGCACTATACCGCACGTTTATTGTTATTAATATTGGTCTTTGATTTAAAACGATCATGCGGTAAAAGAGGTGAAAAGTATCAAAGAGCATGTAAAAGCAGAAGGATGAATTTGAAGGAAACAAGAAAGCTTTTTCAGGATCACACAAAGTGGCGATTGATTGTACCTGCTCTTCCCAATATAATAATAAAAAATATTATTTATTTATTTGTAATGTGAGGTTATGTGATCGTGTAAGGAATGACGTGATTCGTGAAAGATGTGGTGTAAAAGATGATATTGTAAGAAAGATAGAGAAAGGAATGTTGAGATGGTTTGGGCATATAGAGAGGATGGATGACAGTAAATTGGTAAAAGAGATCTATAGAGCCAATGTGGAAGGTAATGTTAGTAGAGGACGACCTCGGAGGACACATTTGGATCAAATAGAAAATGTACTCAAAAAGGCAGGTGTCCGTAGTACGAAGAATAAAAGAGCATGTATGAAAAGACTGATGGATGTGAATGAAGCTAGAGAGGTTTGCCAGGATCGTACAAAGTGGCGATCGATAGTCTCTGCCTACCCCAATGGGAACTAACGGCGTGAGAATATGTATGTATGTATGTATGTATTATTTATTTATAAATTTTATAAAAATATTTATTAAAAATATTATACGTATTTGAGGGATTATTTTTAACTTTAACAGTGTGTTTATAATATTGTGATGATTCATACACTACTTACCATTATATCACAACCGATAGTTACAGGAAAGGCTTATTCTTTTTATTTTTGTCTGTATATTGATTTTAAGAACAGAAAAATGATAAGTTAAGTTTGAATTTGTATTTACTTTTAAATAAAATATCTATTTATTTGTTAATTATATAAGGATCATCAACAGCAACACATATTATATAGTACGTTAAAACAGTATAGTAAATAAGGCCAATAACAGATGATCACAAGTTAAAATAAGATACACAAACAGTTAATATATAAAAAAAATATATAATAAAATAAGAATAAAATTTGGGATTGTTAGTAGAGGGCGGCCTCGTAAAACGTTTCTTGACCAGATAGCAAACGTTCTTATAAAGGCGGGGGTCCGAAGTGAGAAGAATAAAAGAGCATGTATGAGAAGAATAATGAATGTAAGGGAAGCAAGAGAGGTTTGTCAAGATCGTACTAAGTGGCGATCGATAGTCTCTGCCTACCCCAATGGGAATAATGGGCGTGAGTATAAGTAAGTAAGTAAGTTATTTATTGTCCACTTGTCAGTCCTGTGAGGGGGGGGGGGGCAAATGAGGGCCGAAATAGTAGTAATTCCTAATTGCCCCTTGTAACATGAATAAAACTGGTGGGGCCAACTAGGAATAATCGATAACCAACACAGCCCATCTATTTCCGAAACGAGGGCTCGAGATTACCCTGAATATGGTTTATTGGCTGAATTCCTTCTCGCACTTCTCGCAGGCTAAGTAGGAGTTGGCAGTTTGGCTTCACTGTCTAACTGGCTGTCGCCAGGCCGAATCTCAGGAACCGTGGTAGTTACATAACTGTTTTTTTACGCAACGATGTATTTTTGTTGCTTCTATTATAGTGCTATTGCTGTGTAGTGTCGGCTTAGAATAGCACTACCCCATTTCTTCCGGTGGGTGTACGTAAGAGGCGACTAACGGTATTGGGGCTATTAAGGGATTTTTGGGCGATGCGGTTGGAGACCCATCACCAACAACCTTTATTTCACCATCTTTACCCCACTCAATTTTCCAAAAGTGGCTGGGGAATTTCTGATTCCTTAGCTCTGGCTACCCCTTTTAGGGATTTAAAGCCGTGAGTATATGTATGTATGTATGTATGTTCTATTATTATATGTATGTAAATAAAACTAGCTTTAACTAGTAACTTCTACACATAGTTGTAAATTTGTTTCATAATAACTAAATATCAGAAAATAGGATTAATATTAACAAGGGACCTGCCATGTATGGAGAAACTTTGTTTTAACGTTTTTATAGAAAATGGTGCTGAACACATCGTGCGCGATCTGATCCGCACTTGACCGTGTTTTTTGTTTCAGCAGTGTCTAAATATGTTATTTTTATTCAAAGACTTATACTTTATTTACTTTTAAAATATAAAATAATTTGCTCTAACACAAAATTTGTCCGTTAATATATAAATATATAAAAAGGTCTGGTTTCCTTCACTCTCGTAGCTACAAACCTTCACAAACGTGTCAAAAATATATCAAAACGGCCCGCGCATACATCCGTTTCCGCTAACGGACTCACCTTAACAGCCTCCACTAATCACAGTCCGAACCTTATCAGGCTTTCACGCTCCATTACACCGTTACTTAACGCCGAAACTGGCCTTAAAACTAATGATTTAGGTTCCAGGTTTCTTTGAAATATTTTAGGGGTAAGTTTAACAGCTAAACGGTGTTGTACTTTTTTATATCTTTACGGTTTTCGTAATGTTTTGGGATTAATGTAAAAACTTTATTTTCGGCACTTATTTTTAATAAAGTTGTTTTTCAGGGTAAGATTAGCGCTACCATTATTTGCTTACAACAACACTCAAAGTTTATTTAAAACGATTGGTTCATTCACTACAGCTCATATATGTCCTCTTTAGGGATCTAGTCTACGCTCAATAGGGTGAGCACACCTAAGTCCATAACGCTGTTCAAGAGCACTACTTGTTTAAGCTCTGGCTGCTCCTATAATGAACTTGGTTTGATAAATTGATTGATTAAACTGCCCACAAAGTTGATAGTGTAATGATATTTATTGCAATCCAATTAAATAGGAGTCCATGACATCACCTGAATATAAACAATATTATTTAAATTACAATTAAGTTAAATAGACAACAATGCTGAAAGGGTGAAATTTACTTTGGTGTACGGTCAATGACAGATCAGCGACCTCTTGTATGAATCGGGCAATGTCTTGACTTAATGACTGAAATAATTTTCAAAACTGATTTCGTGCGTTTACCCAATATTCACATCCGGGATATCTGAGTTTTTAAACCAAAGGTTCTGTTAAACCTTATAAAATACCTTGCTATGTGGACAACACACATCATAATATAGATGAATATTCATATAAAGAATAGCTGTGTAGTGTTGACTTGGAATAGCACTACCCCATTTCTTCCGGTGGGTGTACGTAAGAGGCGACTAACTGTATTGGGCTTTAAAGGGATTTTTGGGCGATGCGGCTGGAGACCCATCACCAACAACCTTTATTTTACCACCTTTTCCCCACTTAACTTTCCAAAAGTGGCTAAGGAATTTCTAATTCCTTAACTCTGGCTACCCCTTCTAAGGATTTACAGCCGTGAGTTTATGTATGTATAAAGAATGATTTGTATCTTCTTCTTTATCTTGTATTATATCCTCAAATGTTTTATGTATTTTCGAATTAGCAGCATCCCATAAATAAGTTATTAATTATAACTTTATGTATCCTCTTTTACATTTTATTTATTTATTTGTTCACTGCACCCAACGTCACTTAAACTGCCTTAAAGCCTTATATAAGCTATTATTTAGCCTCTTACATTACAACACCCACAATAAGAAATGGGTAACTGCTATTCTTAGCCACCACTCAGCAGCAGCTGCAGTTATTTACTTGTAAATACATACATATACTTACGGCTATAACATACATACATACATATACTCACGGCTGTAAATCCCTAGAAGGGGTAGCCAGAGCTAAGGAATTAGAAATTCCACGGGCCACTTTTGGAAATGATAGTGGGGAAAAGATGGTAAAAATAAAGGTTGTTGGTGATGGGTCTCCAACCGCATCGCCCAAAAATCCCTTAAAAGCCCCAATACCGTTAGTCGCCTCTTACGTACACCCACCGGATGAAATGGGGTAGTGCTATTCTAAGCCGACACTACACAGCTTACGGCTATAAACACCTAAAAGGAGTAGCCAGAGCTTCAGAATTAGTAAATTCTTCAGCTTCTTTTGGAATTCATTTGTGAAAGTTTACAATTTATACATGAAAAAGCAATATTTCATAAGGCCAAATGAAATTTCAGACTGAAAAACAATATATTGGCATTCTTCAGACCTGCAACTTATAACAACCTTTGTGAAAGCGGTGTGAAGCTTTCCTCTTTCGAACATTCTAAAACCGAAAGATAAATTATTCGTAATCAAAATGTGTCCGCTTTGAGACGGATGCCGTTGATACTTTATTATCATGTGTATAGTAACCATGATTTTAGTGATTATGATTACGAACCTACAAAAGTATTGTTAAAAAGTAATGATTCTTTTTAAGTCGGCTTATGATCGATCATTATACTTTATACTGTATTGTTAATACAGTATAAATGGCGTGAGTATATGTATGTATGTTAATACGGTGATCATTAATAAAAATCTACCGTGATAGCTTAGTGGGGAGATGCAGCGCCTCTAGTGCTGGAAAGTGTGGGTTCCACTCTTCAGTCGGGCCTAATCGGGTGTCTTTTTGGAAGTAATATTTGTGGTCATGGTTGTAACAGTGAAGAACAACACAGTTTAATTTGTTCTTACGCAATGAGACAGTGTACAGAACCAGCGATAGGGCCCTATCAAATAAAGAAAAAGAGTAAAACGTATGTACTCTGTGTTCTGGGTTGTGGTGTTATACTAATATAAAACGTATGCCACCGCATGGTCACCCGAGCGCCTCGCCACAAGAGTGACACAGACAAATCGTTCCATCAATTACAACACAAACAAAACGCGACTCACGAAAATACCAACTCATTTACATACTTCAAAACGGCCGTTATTGATTACTTACTAAACGTAATTAAAAGCTTGTTAAACTTTTCACTAGTTGATCAATGGATTTTAACTTAGGCCCTTAACCCTTTTTTAACAGGTGTCAAAAAGTTCTTAATGTTAGGCGATATGACTCGCGACCCATCACGAACCATCCCTTATTTTACAATATTTGCTATGCACAACTTCCTAGGAATATTGAGATTGGGCATGTAGAGATGATGGATGAAAGTAAATTTGGTGAAAGAGATCTATAAAACCAATGTCAAAGGTAATGTTGGTAGAGGACCTTGGAGGACTCATATAGGCCAAATAGAGAATGTGCTCAAAAGGACAGGTGTACGAAGTATGAAGCATAAAAGAGCAGGTTTAAAAAGATTTACGGTGTAAACGAAGCTAGAGAGGTTTCTCAGGATCGTACAAAGTGGCGATCAATAGTATCTGCGTATCCCAATGGGAACTAACAGCGTGAGTATATGTATGTATGTATCTTCCTGATACGATTGAGAAATTACAATTTCCGAAGCTCTGAATACTTCTTTTAGCTATTTATGTATATATGTTTGTACAAACTGTGACAAACACATAATAGAAGTGAAGTCACGACGTGTTTTATGCTCTACAAAGGCGACTGGTGAACAGAGCCACAACCGTGTCAAGTTGACAGTTCCGTCGCATCCCACGGACGTTGTCACAGCGGACTGCGGAATTTTACATTTTACATTCTGTACGTGTTCTTTCGATGCATGTTTTCGTAGCTCTATTTTTACATAGTTGTGCATGTAGTGTTATAGTGTTGGGTAACATGTATTTTTATACTAAAGACATTAGTTCTCAGTGGGGGAGGAAAAAACAAACGATCACTACTTTGTAAGATAATGGCAAACCCCACGAGTTTCATCCACATTCATACATTTAAATTTGATTTCATATATATTATGCATTATTAGGTAATAGCATATATTTCCGTTGGTGTTAAACCTTATCTCTGGTACAGAGATTTGAAGTGTTTTTACAGGTACGTGATTGGAATTTATTATTTATTGTATTGTGTTGTGTCGGCTTAGAATAGCACTACCCCATTTCTTCCGGTGGGTGTACGTAAGAGGCGACTAACGGTATTGGGGTTTTTTAAGGAATTTTTGGGCGATGCGGTTGGAGACCCATCACCAACAACCTTTATTCTACTATCTTATCCCCACTCAACTTCCAAAAGTGGCTGAGAAATTTCTAATTTCTCAGCTCTGGCTACCCCTTTTATTGATTTATAGCCGTGAGTATGTATGTATGTGATTGGAATAAAATTCAATCACTAATGATCCTTTATTTGATAACTTATCTTTACTTGTTTATTCTTACGCCCTTTATTTAGAATATGGCAGGGTTGGTCGCCTTTTTGTACGAATTCGACAAATTTATCTTTCTTCTGTCACATTCATTATGGTTCTCATGGATGCTATCTTAATTTTCTCAGTCTAAATTAGTTTATGATATTAAAAGCAGGGTTAGTAACTATACTATACACATGTGGAATGCCTATTTAGTGAAAAATTCAGGTAACGGTAGGATGAGATAAGTTGAAACAAACAGCGAAAAAGTACAGAAATTTTTGATTATTATTTTATTTCAAACAATGTGGGGCTATGTCATTCTGTTTAATACTTGATATTTTTGCAGCACAATGTGACAGTATTAAGAATGATTTAGCTGCAAACTTTAGAACTCGCCCGCAATAAGTAAGCTTTCGTTTTATGATCACTGAACTTAAATATCGCAATAAAATCAGTTTTTATCGTTTCCTGTTCTAGAACAGTACTCTAGTTTTTAGCTTCTTCTATTCTTTCTTGTAAAATTATTAATAAAGAATTATCCATTATTTAGTAAAAAGCAGCTAGGTTAATTAAAAAAATCAACCAAACATCAGCCATCCTTGTGTAATAGAGTATTATATAATAGACATGGAGGAGTTTGCTTCCTTGAGCGAGGTAATCTCAGAAAGTTTTAAAGATTACTAATCAATTAAGGGAAGAAAAACTGTCACCAGTAAGGTATTAAGAAGCAAGGAAAGACAAACTTCGCATCAGTGATCACTTGGCACCGTAGCTAAGTTGGCTAAGCGACCGGGGCGTAGACCGGGATGTCGTTCGAGTCCCGCTGGTGTCCAAAGTTTTTCTTTCCTTAATTGATTAGTCAACAACCAAGAAATTAAACATACATTTTGAGTACTTACATTTCAAAGTAAACTCACCCATCCAAGTACTGACAGCGCCCGACGTTACTTAACTCAAAGTAAACTCATATCACAAAGTGTTAGCAGTCCGAAATAAATTACCTGAAAGAAAAAACATGTTTATTTATATGAAACGAACATTAACTACAAAACAATCAATATTTGCAGTGCATTTGAATAGCGACCATATATGCACGGGAATCATACTTAAATGAAAATTTAGATTGTTCGCGTTGCCATGTGAGTTCAGAAGTACGTCTGCCAACCCCTTCGGAGATAAACAGCGTGAATGTTTATGATAATTGTTCAAAAAAAATCTTTTAACATAATATATTATCTCCTACGCTTATACATAGTACCTATGGAATGTTATGGATGTCAGAAGAAGCATGAGAGCAGAGTAAATGCAGCAGAGGTGAAGAGAGCAGACCCCTTAGAAAAGTTGTAAGGTAATGTAATTGAATGAAAAACAATGTGATTCATGAAAGGTGCTAGGATATTATTATGATGTTGTAAAAAGAGAGAAAAAGAAATGCTAAGTTGGACTGGGCACAAAGACCGGATGCATGTAGTGAAAGAAATATATAGAGCCAATGTCAATGGAAACGTTAGTAGAATACGATCCATGGTGGATGACTCATTTATCATACATACATACATAAATATACTCACGGCTATAAATCTCTTGAAGGGGTAGCCAGAGCTAGGGAATGAGACATTCCTCATCCACCTTTGTGAGTGGCGTGGGGAAAAGATGGTGAAATAAAGGTTGTTGGTGATGGGTCTCCAACTGCATCGCCCAAAAATCCCTTAAAAGCCCCAATACCGTTAGTCGCCTCTTACGTACACCCACCGGAAAAAATGGGGTAGTGCTATTCTAAGCCGACACTACACAGCAATATTTATCATCTACTCATCAAATAAGAATGTGCTCAAAAAAGGCAGGCATCCATAGTCCACAGAATAAAAGAACATAAATGAAATTAGTGATGAATCTAGATAAACTTGAGAGGTTTGCCAATATTGCACAAAGTGGAGCTTGATAGTACGTACCCGAATGGGGAGTAATGCTGTGACTCATAGCATTTTGCCGTGTAGTGCTGGCTTAGAATGTCGCTACCCCTTTCTACCCACGGGTATCGTCAGAGGCGACTAAGGGTATTGGGGCTTTTTATTGGATTTTTGGGCGATGCGGTGGGAGACCCATCACCAAAAACCTTTATTTTACCGTCTTTTCCCCACTCAACTTCCAAAAGTGGCCGAGGAATTTATAATTCCTTGGCTCTGGCTACCCCTTCTAGGGAATTATAGCTGTGATTATATATAGTGATGGTAAAAAAAACAGTTTTTATAAATATACGTGTACGAATTTAGTTTATAAATCTTTGAGTTTTTAATGACTAACTAAGTGCAATTCAGCTTTGATGGCTGATGGGATTTAACAACAACATTTATAAATCAGCAATATTACTCGTAAGAATCCAATAGCTTTTTTTTTAAAGTATATTAATATCTGCAATAATAAAAGAGAAGACAAAAAAAAACGGTCTAGCTTTATAAAAGTTGGTTTAAACCATATTTTATAATTCTGCCTAAAAAAGAACAAGAAAGAAGTTAATTTAACAAAAGTGCTTAAAAAGATTTTCCTGCAAATTTCCCGACGTACATCAAAATGCAAATTGGACTTTTTAAAACGCCAACTCGCTTCAATTATGAATTGAGAAAATGTTTACAAAAATCTTTTTCGTTTAGATAAGTGAATTAAAATATAAATATAAATTAATGCTTTGAAATTGAAATTGCTTTAAGCTGTGTAGTGTCGGCATAGAATATCACTACCCCATTTCTTCCGGTGGGTGAACGTCAGAGGCGACTAAGGGTATTGGGGCTTTTAAGGGATTTTTGGGCGATGCGGTGGGAGACCCATCACCAACAACTTTTATTTTACCATGTTTTCCCCACGCAACTTCCAAAAGTGGCTGAAGAATTTCTGATTCCTTAGCTCTGGCTACCCCTTTTAGGGATTTATAGCCGTGAGTATATGTATGTATATATGTAATGCTTTGAAAACTCCTGGGCTATGTAAAACATATGGTATTTACTATGTACTAAAACCCATACCAACACTCACGGCCAAAAGTACCTAAAGGTTAGTTATAATTGCTTTCCAACATCATCGACTAAAAGATATGTAAAATGGTCTAAGTTCCTTAGTTGCCTCTTACAACGCATGTGGAAAGAAATGAGTTAGTGCTATCTGAAATTGACACACCTGCTATGTAACCTAATATGCAAAAAATAGCGCAAAAATGTCATTTTTTACTAAACGCAGAAACCTGTTACGGTATCACATCCTCTCCAAGATTTATGAGACGCTCGATCCCAACAAAATATAAGCCATAAAACGGGACCAATATCCCAAACTGCCATACCTATTAACCCAAAAGAAAGTTGCCCTCATAAAATCTTTATTTAGAAGTAAAATAACAAGGTCACTTCTTCGTACAAGTAAAATCGGTTCAAATGCCAGAGTTTCGTTGGCTCGTGATCGCTATCGGTAGAAAAGTCAAAGGTTTATTCTCTTGACATGTAAAATGGTGATCGTATCACACCTTGTTACTTTTAAGAGGTTAAATAAATATTTTGGACACGACCAACTAAACTTCACATTGCTTTCTCATACGCGTTATTCAAGCGTTATTTTTCCTTCAAATTATTGGTATCATACTTTATTATAGTTAGTATAAAAACAAATCTGTCAATAAATTGATAAAGTAATCACATGATTATGAATAACACACAGACAAATTTAACTTTTTTGATATTTTGTTTTCTGATAATGCACGCAAATATGAAGAAATCTAAGAAGATTTTTTTAACTGTATTTACTTAATCAATGCAAGATTGTTACAAAATTAACTGTTGTAATATTCATTCTACCTGCAAATAATCAATATTTTGGCTGAAAACGAAGCCGCAATGTTTTCAACCGTGTTAATCATTTTACCACTAAGATTTTCGTTTAACAAGACACCAATAATATAGTTTTTATAACCTAAAATGCTTGCCGTGTGTTTTATTCTCATAAAAACTGGGAACAATGCAAAAGTTTTGCTTCGGAAAGCATTATGTCGCTCTTTGTGCTCCGGCAATATTTTGTTATTACCTACTTCTTATTTTCTACGCAACTTGTGTTGTTATATTGAATTTCTTTTGCTAGTACCTTTTATTGATCGATTTACATTGTGCATTAAATTATTGCTTATTTTTCAATATTTAATAGATGATGTATATTTTTGTCATTGTTTTGCCAGAAAATCACTGATAAATCTAGGGTAGCTAATTCCTGCTTTTTACTTCTTATTCATATTGTGGACAAAAAAAAACAAATATTTCTTTGAGACCTAAAATCGTCCATAGTGAATTATTATTATCCAATCACTTCAAAAGAACAGACGAAGATTTGTAGCAGCCATGATCCATTAATACCATGAACATTTACAGTATAAAACATAATACAAATCCGTGATAGCTCAGTGGGTAGGACACCCGCCTATCATGCACAGAGGCGTGGGTTAAAATCCTTTGCTGGACTTACATCGTTTCTTTTAATGGTTGAATAGAAAATATCGTAAGGAAGCCCACATGGCTGAGTTATACTTAGTCATGTGAAAGTGTATTCGTACAAAACGGCGCGGCGATAGTCCTGACCCCTATCACGTGAGTTCACTGTCTGAGCAAAATTTAGTTACTCTGAACACCAGGTGAAAACGATGTCACGTGATATTCATAAGTATTAGTACCTACCTCTGCCACCCATTCAGACATATACGTCATAAAGATTTGGGTCCTTGAGTCTTGAGAATTAGACAAAAATAGAAAAAAATTAGCATTATCTAAATATTGTGTTTTAAATTCAAAAGAAATCCAGTAAACAAGACGCAAATAAAATAGTGAAAGAGTTCAGAAACTGGAGAGTGCTTTCGCTCGTTCACAATGTAGGAATCGACGACGTTTGGAACCTCTTTGCGTTGTTTAGGATGTACTACACGAATATTGTTTTTAATACTGACAACACTGATATTTTTTTATTATTATGTTCTAAGCAAATATCTTGGCTATTTGGCCATAGTTTAGTTTGAGACTTGGTTATAATTCAAATTTTGAATTTTTTTTAACATATCTCTTTTTCTTAAACGTTTTCGTTCATGAAAACCTCATGTGGGTATTATTACTAATAAATAAATAAGTTAAGAAGTAAGGCGTTCTCAACATTTGCATTCTTTCTGAAAAGCTAGACAAGGGGCCTTCCGAATTTGTAAAAAATTTGGAGGTAGGGAACGCAAAACTACTTAAAAGTGTAAAAGAAACAAAGGATAGAAGAATTTTGCACTGGCAGCCATTGATACGGTAGCTCAATTGGCAGAGCGACGGGGGCGTATACCCGAGGCCGCGGGTTTGATTCCCGCCTGAGTCGAAATTTTTCTTTCCTTTATTTATTAGTAATATCTCTTTTTTGTTATGCTATGATTTATAGTTCCAATACTATTATAATATGTTTATCTGAGTAAAGGAATAAATAAAGGAAAGAAAAATTTTGACACAGGCGGGGATCGAACCCGCGACCTCGGGTAAACGCCCCGACGCTCTGCCAACTGAGCTACCGTGCCAACTCTTCAACCGTGTCAACATGAGGTTTTCATGAACAAAAAGATTTAAATTATGTTTATCTGAGATCTATAAATTTTGTCTTTTTTGGACATCATGTTTATTATACACCTTTTGTTACACCAAATATTGTTCCTACCGCCTATAGAGGTAAATAATAGGATTCTTGGATACTAACTATTCTTTTAACTGGAAATGCTTGAAATTGTAACAATATGTGCGTTTATCTTTCGAGAACATTTCCCAAGAAACTTCTGAATTCAACTCACCTCGACGTGCACCTTATTTATCCCTGAAGGTTAATGGGGTAGTAGTAGAGGTACTAACATCCTTACGCCATACACTTGAGCATCACACGTCATTTCTGTTATCTTGTGTTACATATCCTCTGGTTTCGCTTACGCAGTGCATCAACGTGATAGGGGACAAGTGTTTCGTCATTTTGTGCGAATACGTATGTGGGCTTCCTCACTGGACTATAAATATTTTTTGATAAAGACATATTAGTGTAGGTCCGATTACGCTTGATGCTCTTTCTCTGTGAGTGAGGTAGTTAAAATAAATGTTACTTGAGTTATTATAAAAAATATGATTCAAGTCATAACTACCAGGCGCGCAGAAATGGCTAAGAGCCAAATATTTCAATGACATACGAAAGAGTCATTTAATTATACGCTCTACGTCTTTACAATAGAGTTCACGTGAAGGAGAAGAACGAAGACTTGGCTGTGTGCCAAATACATTGATCGCTGATCAAGGAGGGCGTCGGTCGAGCCTCTCGTTGGAGCAGACATGGTTTGTAAATGAAAGTTTACTATAACTGTAACGTGGACGTATTGTAGTGAAAATTATATCGATTTTATCTATTTCATTATCTCTATCTTAAAAGATGTAAGATGATATTTAAGAAAATAATATGTATAGTTTATTTTAACAATGATATGCAGTTATCTCAAACGCCAACGCCGTATATCGTCGAAGGGTCGGCAGAGGTACTAATACTTCTGATTTCACCTTTGGTTTGAACAGTATACACATGTGATAACAGGATTATCACTGTTTTTGTACAAATAGACCGTGATATATCCATACATTAATGAACATATCATCAGCTATGTGGGTTTTCTAACGACTTTCCTCACCGTTAACAACAATAGGATAATATTTTCTAAATAAGTAAACACTGTAAGTAACTTTCACAGAAAACATGTTTTCGGAGATGCGATACTAAATAAAGAAAACGTACCTATAACTAAAGCAAACATTTGTAAAATGATATCTAAAGCTTTCCGCGTATTACGATAAAAACGGTATTTCCCGTAGCACTTTTATGATTTGCAACTGTTGTTTTTGATTCCATCGATTAAATACACTTTGCATACGGAAGTAGAAGCCATTTTATAAAGTTTGCCAATGTGAGGTATTGGGGTTGGATTGTACCGTTTTTTCGTTAGTGAAATGAATAAGTCAGTTTCACTTGACATTCACATTGTGATAAAGCGTGAAAGTAATATACAGATACTTAAATTCAAAATGCAAAGACTACTTTTGACTTTGTCACCTGGTGTTCAGTATACCCACGTTTTGTTTGGACAAAAAAATAGGTATTTAAGCCAATTGTATAAGAATGATAAGATATTCATGTGCAGCAATAATATTTTAAAAAGATTTAAGTTTTTATTTGTAATAAAGTTTCACACACATAAAAAAAAAAGATTACAACGAATTCAACAAATACAAAAAAAATATTAAAAATTAAAATTAAAAATATTAAAAATATATATATAAATATAATTTGCCATGTAGTGTCGGCTTAGAATAACACTACCCCATTTCTACCCGTGGGTGATCGTAAGAGGCGACTAAGGGTATAGGGGCTTTTTAAGTGATTTTTGGGCGATGTGGTTGGAGACCCGCGTCACCAAAAACATTTATTATTACCATCTTTTCCCCAATTAACTTCCAAAAGTGGCTGAGGAATTTCTCATTCTAAGGCTCTGGCTACCCCGTTAAGGGATTTACAGCCGTGAGTATATGTATCTATATGTGTACAAAAAAAATATGTCTGTGAGATAATCCAAAGTCACGCCAACCCAATATTTTGACGCGTGTAAATCCTATTATCCCGCAGTCGGTCGCCATAAAACCTTCACTCACTAAAATGTAAAAATAATCCATTTACGTTTATTGAGATAGAATTGTGACCGTAGATTTGAAATGTAAGCGTTGTCACTGTAAAATATGTTTAGATGAATCAGTCAGTGATAGGAATGGATTGGTTTTCGAATTTCATTAATGGTTTTTTTGTTACATAAAACATACATATACTCACGGCCATAAACTTCAAAAATAGGTAGCCAGAGTTTCAGAGCTAAAATTCCTCAGCCACATTTGAAAGTTGACAGGGGAAAAGATAGTAGAGATAAAATATCGTTGGTGATGGATCTCCAACCACATCGCTCTAAAACCACTTAATAAAATTTCCATGCCCTAAGTCGCCTCTTAAAACACGCGTGGGTAGAAAGGGGTACATAATGTGTTTAAGATAAGGATTAACAACGATAATAATTCGTCAATATTATCTGAATCTATCGAAGCCTACAGTTTAACTTCCTATTCGTTTTTTATGGAGGGGACGTGATATCAATTTCTGATTCAGATCTATATATTGTGTCTTTTAAACGGCGTAATCGTTTGAGCAGAGTTACAGAATTACAACTGCACTGAGTACGCGTTTAATTCTTAAACTTCCCCTAATACAATCAGCGATAAAAATCTACCCAGTATTTTTGTACTTCTACGTTAGTGTTAGTTCAACCTGATTGGCCAGTGGTGTTCACTTTCTCATTCTTTTTGACGTCCTCACTAACCAGGAGTGACACGGCTAACCTAATCTGTTCTGCGCTACAAAGAGCCAAACAGAATAATAAAGCAATGGAGCCGCAGTGACCGAAATAATAACTGCCGCAAAACATTACTCTCACCACTTTCATTCGCAATCACTTAACAAATGACATACGTGTTTCGGTTTTGTTTTTTAAATCAAAATGTTTTAGAGAAAGGAAGGTACGTAGCCCAAAAAAGTGTAGTAGGATTCAGAATATACATACATACATGCATATACTCACGGTTATATTTCTCTAGAAGGGGTAGCCAGAGCTAAGGAATTATAAATTCCTCAGCCACTTTTGAAAGTTGATTGGGGAAAAGATGGTAAAAATAAAAGTTTTTGGTGATGGGTCTCCAACCGCATCGCCCAAAAATCCAATAAAAAGCCTCAATACCCTTAGTCGCCTCTTACTACACCCGTGGGTAGAAAGTAGCGACATTCTAAGCCGGCACTACACGGATTTCATAATATATATAATTAGATTAAAATCAGAATTAAAAAGAATAAACCAAGAAACGATCGCACCATTCCCTTGCACCGACTTCCCGCAGTGCTTTTTCCCTTTATTTTTTTATTTTATTTGATAGTAATGAGGTGTTCATGAACAAAAACATTCAAATTATATAAAATTTACAGTGATGCATCCAAGTCCATTAAAACAGAAGTAATCGCACTAAAAGAAAAGTAAATAAGTTTGTAGTTTTGCCACCAGAGCGCTACTGTAGTCTCTTACAAATGCACTTTAAAACTGCAGTTAGTAACAGCTTTCCGTGTCAGTTATTTGACATGAAAAATATTGGATGAGGTCATAGCCTCGTGACGTCACACTGTCATACCCCGCTGAGCGATAAAACGAATGACATGCGATTATTAATTTTATTACCACGGAATAGGAGTTTTAATTGATCCATTGAGACTTTAGCTGACGAGAAGTAATGATTAATGAGCGTTACTGTAAATATGGCGGCGTGAAACGGTTGCCTATATTTCACGGTAATTCGGAAAATTGTTTGTAATGAAATGTAAATTTACACAAAGTCTTGTTGTAATTTTATTAAAATATTTAATTACTTTCCTATTTTGGTTATAAAACAGATTATTAGCGAAGGATTTAGTATCCATTTTTCTTGACTCTAATGAGTACTGTTCCTCATCCTCACAGCCCATATACGTCCCCACCAAGGGGCTCGAGCCTACGCTATATAGGGTGATTTGGCCATAGTCCACCACGCTGGCCAATTGCGGGTTGGCAGACTAACGACTACTATCGCAATAATAGTAACGAGTACACTTATTATCTTATAACTAGGATAAATACTTATTTACAAATTTACTATCGATCGCCACTTTGTACGATCCTGGCAAACCTCTCTAGCTTCATTCACATCCATCAGTATTTTCATACATGCTCTTTTATTCTTCGTACTTCGGACACCTGCCTTTTTGAGCACATTTTCTATTTGATCCAAATGTGTCCTCCGAGGTCATCCTGTACTAACATTACCTTCCACATTGGCTCTATAGGTCTATATAAATGATAAAATATAAATGCTAAGTACTATATTAAATGCAGAATGTAAGTTTCCTTTTACCTTGTAACTCTAAATCACTCGATTGGCTTAAACTACGAATGAAGATAGATCTTATCTCAGATGTTTAAATATTCTAATGAATGCCATTAATCAATGAGTACTATCGATGGTGGATATTTAGTCTGGAACTTTTTTTATATTCTAAATCAGATGTATAGAAAGAGTGTGATTCAATTAATTAATTTACAAATACACATACACTCATGGCTCGAAATCTCAATAAGAGGTAGCTTGATTCAAGAGGTTTCTTCAGCCACGTTCTGGCAATGATTGTTAAATAATTAAAATTTGGTTATCGGTCTTTAGCCATATCTTAAAACAACAAACTAGTAATTTACATGGATAAATGTAATGGAAGTGTATTTTTATAAAATTAAAGTTATAGCTTTTAACACATGCATACGAATGAAGTGTCTGTTCATTCTCTGTTTGTTTCGAATAATCATTTGAATAGCTGAATCAATTTTAACGAAACTTTTACAAACAGAAAGATATTTCTTTAATAGAGTGATGAAAGCAAAATGAGTTGACAAAAACATGCAACAATAGTCTTTCAAACAAATAAATTGTATATTTTATCCGATATTAAAATTCCTATGAATATCGAACTGTAAGTTCATACACTCGCAAAATTATTTCGTACTTGAAATTATTGAAATCGTTTCAGTTGGGTTCTGTAGACGGTCGTTGAGCACGCAATCTAGATGATCTAATAATTTTACAAGATATATTCATTTTATTTGTCTTGTTTATGTTTTTGCAAAAATGATTAAGTAAGAAAAATAGGGCTTTAAATTGCTTTTACAATTTTATTGCGCCGTGTAGTATAACAAAAGCTGATATTTTTTATATATTTACTTTAGGTAACGATTAAAAAAGTTGAGGATTAAAAAGTGTTTAATGGGAAACATGGCCAAAATTTCATCACCGCTGATCCCGTTTTTAAGAACTTTCCCCTTCTTATCTTTTTTGGGATTAAAGCTGGGGTGAGTGAGTATATGTAAGGTAGTTTAAGGTTAATTATAATAAAATCTAAATTTTTAAAATACTTGTTGTAACATTGAAACTAGACACTAAATTTAAAAATGTGATATCTAAAATACCATCAGATCTTAATTTGATTTTATTTACAATACTCACATTCAGCTTATACAGCGAACTTATGAACAAATGAACATACATGAACATACTCGTACAAAATACAACAAACTTTTGTTTTATAAAATCCGGATGAACAAAAGAGAAGCAATCCAAAAGCTTAATCACGCAAGTGATAAACTACATTCGTAGCGCTTTAATAAATCCCGCTGTCTACGGCGTAGTTTCCAGAGAAAGTCGTTGTCACGTCGTAGCAATTTTGAACAGCCAATAAAGTGTATTACAAAGCCTGAATAAATTACTACTAGTTTGAAAACTGTCTCAAATTGATAAATTAAATTATTCAACCTTCACATAACTTTCGACAGAGACTCAATTGAATATGTAATTATATCCATTATAAAATAATCATTAAGTAATTAAGGATAATCAGAAGTAGAGTTAAATGTATTCTCATTTAATTCAATTTGAAACTGGATTTTGGTTGAGGAAAAAAAGGTTGAAGAGCGCTGACCACACACCGGATGATGCGGTTTATAATGGTAGCCTTCTGAATGTCGTGGGCGTCTGAAAACGGTGAAATACGACTGAAATAATTATTAGGCTGGTCCTAAAAATAGCCTGACTTACATTATGGTAGGACTGCTGGCAATTTTTTATATTTTATTTCACATTGTGTTGGTGCTGAGAATGGTGCTGATGGCGAAAATGTGTAAGTAAATGTGTTTTTGCTATTACATATTCACTCTATTAATATTCGTTAAATTAATATTGTGCTGTAAATTATCGACTTAGAATAGCATTGCCCCAATTTTTTCTGTGGGTATTTGTAAGAAGCAACTAAAGGTATATGGGCTTTTCACGTTATTTTTTGACATTATGGTTGGAGTCCTATCACCATAGTTACCATCCCATTGCCGTGTAGTGTCGGCTTAGAATAACACTACCCCATTTCTTCCGGTGGGTGTGCGTAAGAGGCGACTAACGGTATTGGGGCTTTTAAGGGATTTTTGGAAGGGTCACCAACAACCTTTATTCCACCATCTTTTCCCCACGCAACTTCCAAAATTGGAATTTTCGATTCTTTAGCTCTGGCTACCTCTTCAAGGGATTTATAGCCGTAATTATATGTATGTATGTATGTCCTATAAAAACCTTTATTTTACAATGTTTTCCCCAAACAACTTCCATAGGTACCTGAGCAATTTTTTTATCTGAAGCTCTGGCTACCCCTTAAAAAGTATTTATAGCCGTAATTATATGTGTATATTCATCTTAGATTATATACATTTCATAATAATAGCTTCTAATACCATATACAAAGTGTATTTTATCGATAGAAACAAACAAAAACATTTCCAAATCATAAAAGTATTTCCGGAAATCCCGTTTGTTTATTGTAATACGCGGAACGCATTAGATATCATTTTAAAAATGTTTGTTTTAGTTTTAGCTATGTTTCTTTACTCGGTATCGTATTAATGGAAACATGTTTCCTTTGAAACAGTAAATTTTCTTGTTTATAAAAGATACGAGTATGTTTTATCAAAGTTGTTAACGTTAGTGCCGGCTTAGAATGTTACTAACCCTTTTTACCCCCGGGTTTTGTAAGAGGCGTCTAAGGGTATGGGTTTTCTTAAGTGGTATTTTGGCGCTGCGGTTGGAGACTCATCACCATCGATACTTTATCTCTACCATCTGGTCCCTTATCAACTGCCAAATGTGGCCGAGGAGATTCTAGCTCTTCAGAGCTCTTATTTCCCTTTTCTTTTTTGGGATTTATGCCCATGAGTATATTTATGTATGTGTAGTATATACATACATAAATACACATACATGATACATGCTGTGTAGTGTCGGCTTAGAATAGCACTACCCCATTTCTTCCGGTGGGTGTACGTAAGAGGCGACTAAAGGTATTGGGGCTTTTAAGGGATTTTGGGCGATGCGGTTGGAGTCCCATCACCAACAACCTTTATTTTTACCATCTTTTCCTCACTATCATTTCCAAAAGTGGCTGAGGAATTACTAATTCCTTAGCTCTGGCTACCCTTTCTAGGGATTTACAGCCGTGAGTATATGTATGTATGTATGTATGAAGTATATACATATGTGGAGGAAAAGGAAAGATCTTCCGCCAGGCGGTGGTTTTCCTGGGGACCGCGGTCCAACTGTATTAAGCTGGAACTTGTATATATAGTAAATGTTTTAAAAACTTCGATTGCGCGATGTACGATTTGTATGGCGAGTCCTGATGACCCGTGTGACGTATATATGTTGTAAACGATGAAAAAAAACATTGTAAGGCACATGACGATGACAATGTTGTACTTGCCGTTATCACGTAAGTACACTGTCTAAGCCATACTTACGTACTCTGAACACCATGAGAAGTATTAGTACCTCTGCCTCTTTTTGCGGCTATATGGCGTGAACGTATGAGAGAGATAGAGTTCGAAATAAAAAACCGATGGTATCATTATTGACAAATTAGAAATGATAACACTTTTGATTAAATATTTTATGTTAAAAGTTATGTTTCTCTAATTCACGAACATTAATAACGTTGAAGAATTAGATGAATTTACTTATGGCATTTTTACTCCAGATATGACACGGGGCGCGTATTGTGACCTGTAAATATTAGTAAATAAGTTGTAATTTGCATATGTTAATTAATTTTAAATTTAACAATAAAATATATATATTTACTTATGTAGTCGCATAACATTATTTGCTACAAGTGAAGAAATTAAATAATAAATTACATATATGTTAGAATTAGTTTTTTTTATTAATGTTAATAATTTATTATGAATGTATTTTATAAGATTTTATGTTTTCCGATGCCATTGCATTAGGCTGTACCTGTAATGATGGTTATCATGTATGAATAAATAAATAAATTAATTAATTAATTTCAAAATATATCGATTTAGTACATTTTGTTTTCTGTTATTCTTGAATTAATACATAACATAAAATACACAAACGATAACGCTGAATATCCCAGAAGGGATTGGCAGAGGTACTAATACTTTTAAAAATTACGCGACTTAGTAACCTTCTGTTCAGAGTACCCCCTACATAATACTACTATCAGTAATAAGGAAATAATAACTACATACAAGATAACTTTTTGCCGTTTGTAACAGAAAAGATAAACATTGTTTTAGTACTTTTAACCTTTGCTACGCTTCGTTGGAATAACAAAAACTTACAATTCGCAGAACAATACTTCTTTTCTATTTTTCATGAAAACATCAGCTTTTACTTGTAAAGCAAATCCGCTTTTATGTCTCACTACATAAAGCTGAAAATCGCAGATGCACCACTATCGTTAGTTTATGCAAGAAATCTTGTAACAGTGTTGTGGAAGGGCCAAGATAATAGCCGTTTTGTGTCTGAGAAAATACAAACGTATTGTTGCACATTGCTGGCTCGCTAACAATTGCTCGTTGTGTACTGTAAAGAAAACTCGCAAACTATATAAATGCGTACGGTTGTGTTGCGAGATAAAGAATACTTTTTGTCGTTTTTGTTTGGTATGTTAAAGTTATTTTGGACAACTATATTTTTTGTTGATGCCAATGTTTTGAATTAACTTTTATTTATTTTGAAGGTAATTAATAAACTTTAATAACAGTTTTTTTTTATTTATGAAAACAGAGAAAATAACATGTTGTGTTCATACGATCATAGGAAATATACGTAGGTATGTTATTTTTAAACTGTTTTTTTTAATTATCTGGAACACTAAACAAAATTATGCTGAAACCATGACACTAAGGAAAGCTAAATATCGAATAATCGCAATCACAAATCCTATAACAAATAGTATAAAAGCAAGGTTACCGTCGAAATGATGTCCTTATAAAATGTTCGTGACAAAATGATATCAACACTCAATTAGGTAACCGAGACAAGGCCGCTCTTTCTTGTCAGACCTAATGGGTTTTATCACGTTAGCGTAAGGTCTATTTCAGAAAATCGCTCGTTTCCCGCCATAACCGCCTCCGCCATATTGAAAGGAGAGTTTTATGAGTTCTCTGACTGACACTAGTTTTTCCAAACTGGCACATTTTAAATGTAAGTACAATATTAGTAGCAGACAGAATTTGGTACGTGTTCTATAGTTCTATACGTACATAGATATACTCCCGCTATGAGTTTCGATTAAGCTAGGGAAAGACTATGGAACGCCATTTTATTCGATCCTGGCGAGCTTCTCCAGCTTCATTCACATATTTATTTATTCGGCACACAAACAGTATTATGACATAGCATTAGTATACAAAATTTAAAAAATAATACATTTTCGGACATAATACCAAAAAACTGTGTACACAGCATGATATTAAATAATCACGTAATATTTTAGTACTTGGTCTTTTATTATCTTCATTGTATTACTTATGTTATGAAAAAATAGATGTTTCAGTGTGTAAAAGAGAAAATGAGAAGATTTAGCCGAACTATTTCATACTTATTAGATTCAATTATAATACATAAACATAACATAACATAAACGTTCACGCCGTTTTTCCCCAAAGGGGTTGGCAGAGGTACCAATACTTCTGAACTCACATGGCAGCGCCATCTAGTGTCCAGAGAAGGTACCCACGTTTTGCTTAGACAGTGTACTCACGTGATAGGGGGCAGGCCTATCGCCGTTTTGTACGAATACACTGTCACATGACTAAGTACAACTCAGCCATGTGGGTTTCCTCACGATGTTTTCCCTCACCGTTAACAACCATGATAAATTAACCACACATATGACTTTAGAAAAGACAAATTGGTGTAGGCCCGACCCAGGATTGGAACTCACGCCCTTCTGCTTTCGGGCGGGTGTTCTATCCACTGGACTATCATGTCGTCAAATGTAATATATGTGATATCATAATAATGTTAATATATGTGATAGGTATTTTGTATTAGATATTTAATAGATGTTTAAGTTTAATACAATCGCATTGGACTATGCCTGTAATGGTTATGTTATGTAAATAAATAAATATTTTTAAATCTATACGCGTGTTTGAATAAAAAAATACTCTTCTTTATTCATCTCTTTTTACTGTAGAAAATTTACAAACCAAGCGCCAGTCGAGACTGTTAGGTAGATCAAGTGAGTGGAAATCTCATACTACAGCCGTATAACCCTGAGATAGAGGATAATATTGTCATCATCGATTTCAATAAATTATTTTTATATAATTCCACGTAAAAATATTTTTTTATCTCATATACTTCTTACTGTTGCACACAGTGAGTTATACATATACTAACGGCTATAAATCAAAAAGGTGTAGACAAAGTTCTAGATAACTAAAAAAGAAAACTTCTTTCTAAAGCAATGTTTTCAAAATCTCTAAACTTTTAAGTCGCTTAAAAGACACACACGGGACGAAATAAGTAAGTGATATAATAAGTCGAGACTTCGTAGGTACAAAACCGTTAGTAAAATAATATTATTTTCTACTAAGCACCAAAACGGAAACAACCTTTCTTTGTTTGAAAACCTTTCAGTGTGTGCGTGTTAGTTTTCTTGTTGGGCCGAATTGCCGGCATATCGGTAGCCTAGGACTTACGACTTGCCAGATAATAGTTTCATTCCCAAGGTCCGCTGAAAAGAACTGAATTTTCTTATACTTTCCAGGCGAGAATAACTTTATTTAAAACTAGCTTTTTGCCCGCGACTACGTCCGCGTGGACTACATTTTTTGCATCTGGTTTACATCAAAAATACCAAAACACTATCTTAACTTCTGTTTTTTTAATATTTATGTTCCCGTGGGCGTTGTAATAATCTATACTATAATATTATAAAGAGGAAAGGTTTGATTTTTTGTTTGTTTGTTTGTTTGTTTGAATTGAATAGGCTCCAAAACTACTGGACGGATTTGAAAAATTCTTTCACTGTTTTGATGCTCCACTATTCCCGAGTGACATAAGCTATATTTTATTTTCAAAAAAATTAGGGATCCTTACGTAAACTTCAAAATTGTAACCCAAGGTGTTAAAGAAATACCAAAAAAAATCCTTACATCGCGTGCGCTGCGAAAACTATTAACAATAGAATAAAATTATGTACTACAATTTTATAGAACACCTCATTATCTAAAAAAAATGCCCCGACAGCATGTCTCTAACTATTATAGTTATCTCACAACAAGCGTCATTATATAAAATTATTTAAAAATTAAATTAAAATCCTGCTTTAGAAAAGGCTCTTTATTTGTACCTATCTAATCCTTATAAAAAAACGTAAATATTATTTCAGACTACTTCAATACCCTTATATTACTTTTTGAATTATTCGATTCGAACATTCCATTCGAAAGTTATCTCGAATTAACAAAATAGATAAAACTCCGCTCGATTAGCTATGCATAGTAAGTTGTTGCAGGCGTCACGAAGGGGTACGGGAGGCTGCTTATCAAAGAGTTAAAGCAAAATTTAATTGTAGCGACTATTATCACTGGCCCAGCAGCCGGTCAATTAGCTCATATACCGAGGATACCGATGATCCCAACTGATCTGCCAATTCCATTTAAACGGCTACAATTTCCGGTTAAAACATCTTTTGCTTTAACAATTAATAAGTCCCAAGGCCAAACCTTCAAATTAGTAGGGATTGACCTGCGAAAGAATTGTTTTACTCACGGTCAACTGTACGTTGGCCTGTCGCGGGTGGGAGCTCCTGAACATCAATTTATTTTGCTGCCCCAAAATACAACAACGTCAAATATTGTTTACAGGGAAGCTCTAACTCTATAAATTGAATGGCTTTTGATATAATTACTCATACATACATACATACATATACTCACGGCTATAAATCCCTAGAAGGGGTAGCCAGAGCTAAGGAAGTAGAAATTCCTCAGCCACATTTGGAAAATTGAGTGGGGAAAGGATGGTAAAGTAAAGGTTGTTGGTGATGGGTCTCCAGCCGCATCGCCCAAAAATCCCTTAAAAGCCCCAATACCGTTAGTCGCCTCTTACGTACACCCATCGGTAGAAACGGGGTAGTGCTATTCTATGTAATTACTCATTATGAAAAATAAAAAAATATATCTAAATATAAAAACAAAAAAATATAACATACATACATACATATACTCACGGCTATAAATCCCTAGAAGGGGTAGCCAGAGCTAAGGAATTAGAAATTCCTCAGCCACTTTTGGAAGTTGTGTGGGGAAAAGATGGTGAAATAAAGGTTGTTGGTGATGGGTCTCCAACCGCATCGCCCAAAAATCCCTCAAAAGCCCCAAAACCGTTAGTTGCCTCTTACGTACACCCACCGGAAGAAATGGGGAAGTGCTATTCTAAGCTGACACTACACAGCAAAAAAATATAACATAGCTTAAAACTTAAAAAAAATATATTAAAATAATAATACATGTAATAAAATAAAAAACAAAATGTTATTGATAATTTATGCCCGAGCGAAGCCGGGACGGGCTGCTATTATATATAAAGTTGAGACTTTTGAAGTGATTATTGGGCAATTCAGTTGGAGACCCATTCAACTTCCAAAAGTGGATAAAGAATTACTATCTCTGAAGCTGGGCTACCCTTTTTTGGGATTTATAGCCGTTAGTATAAACTCATGATTGATTGATGGATGAATTTCGTATATTTCTTTTTGTAGTTGTTATATCAGTCAATCGCACCAAGTTTCAAATTTCTGGCTACAGTATATTTATAGATCAAAAATCTGTATACTATATTTCAATCCCTTAGGGGGTGAGTTCCGAAAAACCTTTTTAATTGTTCATAAGAATCATGAAACAAACCATTTTGTACCAAGTTTCTATGTTCCAAAGTGAGAATATCTTTAGTAAGTATAGATAGTAGTTTGGCGACCCGGTGCTGCCCCCTACACTGACTGTTGGTGATGTGTGAGAGATTGCAGCCAATCAGTCATCGTTCAATAGATGGCGGTACTAAATGAAAATTGAGATATGTGCTATTATTTACTAAATATACATTCTGAGGCTTAAACAAAATATTAATTTATGCGTAAGTATAGCACAATATATCTATGAGAATACATACATATATACATATACTCACGGCTATAAATCCCTAGAAGGGGTAGCCAGAGCTAAGGAATCAGAAATTCCTCAACCACTTTTGGAAAGTTGAGTGGGAAAAAGATGGTAAAACAAAGGTTTTACCATCTTTAAAGTATCTATGAGAATATTAGTTTAAAAATAGTTAATAAAAAAGTTATAAACATATTCTCAAACCTACCAAATGAATACGCAAAATTCATACAATATACTTTCAATTGTCTTTATTCATACATATTCGCATATTTGAATGTCAAAGAGAAGGAATAGTGCTGCCAATTATTCTAAGCTTACACAAAACCAAAAAATAATCGCAATAAGATTGCGATACCTGAGATTCGAACCTGGGTCTTCCGTTCGATTAGTAATAACCGAACGGTATACCGCTACGCCACGAAGACGATAGTATGAACTCAAAAATTTTGATAAGCTACATACCTAGTAGTTATACTATTGGTAAACAATTAAATGGAAATTTATTTTGATGAAAATGGATGAAACCCTTATTTTTCCAAAAAGACTATTAATGAAGAGTCTGATAAAGTCGTTCGATGAAAAAATGAATCGTGTTAATATAGACGGCCATATAAAAGTAATGTTTTTTTATGTTCCTGTAGGAACTCTTGCGACATCCGGGACAAATGATATCCTATACGTTCATTCATACCAATATTCATATATATATATTCATATCCATATTCATACCAAATTTGATGAAGATTCTTCTGGTAGAATTAACGTGATGACCGGACATACAGACAGACAGACAGTACATTTTTTTCAAAAAGCGCTAATTTGACCTCGGTACAGTCTTATTATAGTATAGATAGATAATAAAATTTACTGAAGTTTTACGCTGAATATGAAACAAGGTATGGTTGAGGTATTATAATTTTACTTGCGACGAAGTCATGTATTTTTATGAAGGATATGAACGTTTTTTATATTTATATTTTATGTAATTCAACATATTGTCGAGATATCCCTTACCACATTATAATCATACTTTTCGATATTACTGCATAATAAAAAAACATCATGACTCGGTTGTTGTTGAATCTTTAAGCTCTGATTACTTTTTTTAAGGATCAAAGCAGTAAATAATGATAATATAGACTTTTATAATCTGACATCAATAATTACCAACTCCATGGTGCATACCATAATGGCAAGTTATATTCGGAATAGATAGAAGAAATAGATAAAAACTTTAATGTATTGAAACCCCCATTATTCACCAATGATTTTTGTAACCAGAGCGTCATAAATAATGGCATGCATCTTTTCGCAAAAGTTCCATTTTTAAAAAGGTTTGTGTTCCAATAAGCCAGTCTCAAAATAAACAAGGAAAAGCTTTCAACTTTACACATGAAAATCAAACGTAAAAAATTCAATTTGGAACTCTGCAGGTTTTATTCATTCCATTTATTTGCGACAAACCGAATGCTCGCTGGCAGACCATGTTCCGACACAATTTTAGATGGTACTATATATTTTAGTGGTAAAATATATCTAATTAAAGCTTTAACATACACACATTTATATAAGAAATTTATTCATTGCCTCAGAGCATAACTAAAATACCAACCAACAACAAATAAAAACTTATATATAAAGGAAAATAACATGTGGAAGGTAATGTTAGTAGAGGACGACCTCGGAGGACACATTTAGATCCAATAGAAAATGTGCTCAAAAAGGCAGGTGTCTGAAGTACGAAGAATAAAAGAGCATGTATGAAAAGATTGATGGATGTGAATGAAGCTAGAGAGGTTTGCCAGGATCGTACAAAGTGGCGATCGATAGTCTCTGCCTACCCCAATGGGAACTAACGGCGTGAGAATATGTATGTATGTATGAAAATAACATAAATATGACTTCAACTAAAACAACACAAAATATATTTGCAGTTTTTCATGTTTGAAACTTTTACAAAGCTCAAAAGCTTCCTTTTTTCAAACGATTGGTTCAACTTACTGAAGTTACGAGTATCATCCGAAAAACCAAAAAACTATGATGCATTTTTTGCATCTACCAACTAACCAATATGCTGAATATTGCGATCTTTTACTTGTTTGTAAAACAGAGTGAAACATATCAAGTAAGTCCTGTGAAATCAGGATAAATAGTGGACTAACTTTTTTTCTGAATACTTAGTTTTTAAGAAGCAAGATGCAGTTTATTATCAGAAATAAAAAAAGTTTAATGTTTACTTTAATATTTTGAAATTGAATAATTTTCTAGTGTCGGCTTAGAATAGCACTACCCCATTTCTTCCCGTGGGTGTTTGTTTGTTTGTGTTTGGTTAAGGATATTGGGGGTTTTTAAGTGATTTTTGGATAGTCCATCACTAAAAACATTTACTTTACAATTTTTCATTACTCAACTTCCAAAAGTGGCTGAGGCATTTCAAATTCTGAAACTCTGGCTCTTTGACATACATACATACATACTCACTGCTATAAATCTTTAAAAGGGGTCTTTTAAAGATTTATAGCAGTGAGTATGTATGTATGTAATAGAATAGAATAGAAAACTCTGTATCGCACATGTACATTAAAATTAATTAAGAAATACATACATACATACATATACTCACGACTATAATTCCCTAAGGGGTAGCCAGAGCCAAGGAATTATAAATTCCTCAGCCACTTTTGGAAGATGAGCGGGGAAAAGATTGTAAAATAAAGGTTTTTGGTGATGGGTCTCCAACCGCATCGCCCAAAAATCCAATAAAAAGCCCCAATACCCTTAGTCGCCTCTTACGACACCCGAGGGTAGAAAGGGGTAGCGACATTCTAAGCCGGCACTACACAGCTTAAATTAAGAAATAATATTTTTATATATAGAAGAACATTTCGTATCATATTGGTACTTGTATTAGTAATGTACGAGTACATTGTTACTAAATTAAGATGTTTTTATCTTTAACTTAATCGAATATGTCTTACTTGCCAGTCTGCGGTGATGAATATCCGAGGTATCTTTAAGCCTGAAAATGAAGTTTCCTTTTCTACGATGAAAGCCATGAATCAATATAGGTATACCAAAAAAGCCGTTGAAAATAGATCATCTGCGCGCCAATTGATGCGTGAGTTCGCGCGCGAAATTGTTTCGTATCTAAATAACAATTTGTGTATATATCGAGAATATCGAGCGTCGCGGACGAAATGGCGAATCGTGCAGAACAAATTTATGGGATCGATTCGCGGAACGAGTATCGAGTTTTACTTTCAACGAAAATGGTAACATTTCAATACGAAGGACAGACGAGAAATGTAAATAAATAAAGAATAAATTGGCAGAGCGTCGGGGCGTATACCCGAGGTCGCGGGTTCGATTCCCGCCTGTGTCGAAATTTTTCTTTCCTTTATTTATTCTTTATTTATTAGTAATAATCCCCCCCACATGAGGTTTTCATGAACAAAAGATTTAAATTATGAGAAATGTAAATACAGATATTTTTTATATGGTTAGTGACGTAAGGCTGTGTAGTTGGCTTAGAATAGCACTACCCCATTTTTCTCGTGGGTGTACATACGAGGCGACTAAGGGTATTGGAGCTTTTTAAGGGGTTTTTGGGCGATGCGGTTGTAGAGCCACCACCAACAACTTAATTTTACCATATTTTCTCCACTGAACTTCCAAAAGTCTGGCTACCCCTTTTAGAGATTTGTAGCCGTGAGTAATTGCCAATGTATAATTACTACGAAATTTACAGAAGTTTATACTAAAGAATTCGTGAAGCAACAAAATTTTTTTAGTACCGTACAAAGTGGCTTAATTTATAACATCTTCTCCCGTATGAACTTCCAAACGTGGATAAGAAACTTCTAATTCAGAAGCTCTGTCCCCCCTGTTTTGGGATTTATAGCCGTGAGTATGTATGTGCTACGCGGCAATTGATAGTATCTGCCTTCCCCAATGAGATTAAGGGGCATGAATATAAGTGAGTCAGTTTAAAAATTAAAACATAGCTTACAATACTACTTCTTAAATCTCTGGCCCCCGCACTAGATTAAACCTGTATCACGGGCAGCCTAATAAATTATACAAAAATAAACTCTGATTCATGTTTTTTTTCTCGGCTGAGGAATGTCTAATTGTCTAGCTCTGGCTACTATACTATATGTATGTATTTATGTGTGTACAATACATTATTTTTATGATTTAGATATAATTGAAACAACTATTGATTTTCGGATATTTTAATCGCGTGTTATTACATTATTTTTAAAGCCCGACGTTTCGAAAACTTTTCAGTTATCATGGTCACGGGAAGACTGAGGTGTTATTTGTCATTATACAGTACTATAAAATTATTAATACCTTCACAAAATTTTAAGTTACATTTGCGTTTAATATTTGCTATGTACAAAAAGAGCTAATGTTATCTGGAGTCTTGCTAGTGTTCTTCCCTCGCTTAGTTGTGCTAATGATCGGGTTCCAAGCAGGTGGTAATTGCCAATGAATTTTATATTAAAAGTTATCGTTTTATATTATCGATAGACAACCCTGCTGTTACATATTCTACTAACAATTATCATTCATAAAAATGTAGTTTTATCAAATAAACAGATACCTGCAGATTTATGCAGCGGGATCTTATACTATTGACAGTCTTTTTATGTCACAAGTTTGGAAACCCACAAAATGGTGTGAAGTCAGATCGAATTATACCTAGTACGTTGAACAGGGGTGAAAGTTATGAAAGATATTGGTTTAAGTTTACACTCACTTAGTGAGATACACGATGTGCACAAGAAACTTTGCCGTGTTGATTATTCTCTTTGCAAGTAACTTTCTCGTAAGAAAATATGATATACGAAACACAAGTATGGACAAAGGACTCTGTGGCATCGACAAGTGTTTGTGTCGAAAATTTAAATTTTAGGATTTTAATTGTATTTAAGATAGTTTTTGAAAGAATTTACACTGAAAAGATCTCCGTTTCATAAGGATAAGATATACTAAAAGGAGAATTGAAGTTTTACAAATATTTCGGGATTATATTAAAGTACTTTGTTTATCGCTTGTTTCAACGGTTTTTTCAGGCCAGTATTTTTTCTTTATTTTACTCATATTACTCATATTACATTAAAACAATACCTCAGTATAACTAAGTACTGCATTAATAAGTTATATTTCTTCTTATCTACTTATATTTTCCTAGATATACTCTTATCATAAAATATAACCTTAAACTTGTCAATAAGTTATCTAGTAAATAAAACCTAGTTACACAATATCAAGTACCATTAGCTCAGAAATAGTTAAAATGCCTACTCGCAGTGAAACTATTAGTAATTTAGAAAAGAAGTTGAATTCAGCCCTTTTAGAATTAAAAAAATCAAAAGAAAATTGTTAGAGGAACGCGAGGATAGTGAGCAAGAAATTAACAATATTATTAAAACCAATTCTTGTTTAAGGAAACAACTTGTTGATATGGACGCAGAGCTACAAGATAGCATAGCCCAAAGGATGGCCCTGCAAAGAGATGTTAGTTTGCACCAAGATAGTTATGATTTTCATGAAGCAGCACTTCAAGAGATACAATTATTAAAAGCACAACTGGCAGGAGCTGAATTGGAACTTCATACACTAAGGAGTAACAAATCTGAGGAGAACTCAATTATGCTACAGCAAATGTACGATAGCGTTATTCATATGTCAACTATAGACTTAACTACTCCGGTAAAAGAAAAAAAACCCCTACCTATTGTTAACATAAAAGGTTCAAAAAAGTTAAAGAAATACCTTAAACTTAAAAGAATTGTAAGAAATCATGTAAAAAAACTTAATAAACTAAGGTGTAGTCAACATCATGAGATGAAATTTAAGTTAAATAGGCTAGAAAAACTATGTAGTGATTATGAACTTTCTCTAGACAATAATAAAGTTAAACTTAGCCATGATAGTAATAGGATTATAGAATTGGAAAAATCTCTTCAAGATATTACATTAAAGTATCATAACAGCCACTTAGAGATGCAAAGCTACATAGAAGGTTTAGAAGAAATCATAGAATTAGGTAATGAAAATATCAAAACAGTAGAAACACTTTCTGGGTTTTGCAATAAGTGTGAAAGCGTAAGTACTGTCATAAATGATGTATCCCCTGAAAATAGAAATAATATGGTTCAGCCCACTTTTGCTTACAATAGAGGTGTGTCGACTCAGAGGACTTTAGTCTTCTCCGATTCTCTTGGTGTTAACATTGGCCATCATTTAAACAAAGAATTAGACCAATGTATCTTAAATACTTGTATGCCCGGAGCAAGTTACTCACAAATAATAAATTCTGTTTTAAAAGCACAATATGACTCCAACACTACTTTAGTTATTTTAATTGGTTCAAGTAACATGGTTAAACCAAGTGACTTAAAGAAATCATTTGACAAGTTGGTTAATTTAAATGTCAGAAAAATAATTATAAGTGACTTCCTATATTCCAAGCATCTTAGCTATAAGGTTAATACTAGGATTTATAAATTAAATATGTTACTATATAATTTGACCTTGGGATATAGGCAAAAAAAATTTAATTTTAATATAAATAACTATATTAAGAAACCATTTTTGACTAAAAGTACCTTGAAAGTACCTGAACATTCTAAAAAACGTCTAGCTATGTTACTAGCTAGTAATATTATTTACAACAATGTTATTAATTTGAATAACATAACTATTTCAACTGACTTGGATGCAGTTATTAGTACATGTACTAATGTATCTGCAAATTTAGCTTTAAACTAGGTAGTAAGACAAAGGAAAAGGCATACATTTCTCTTGTTCATCAGAACATACAGAGCCTTTCCTGCAAATTATTAGAATTAGAGTTATTCGTTAATAAGTACAATGTTAAAATACTTTGTTTGACAGAACACTGGTTAAAAGCCGAACAAATGAAGTTTAGTTTAAAGAATTACACAGTGGGCAGTTGTTTTAACAGAGAGTCCATAATGTGTGGGGGTAGTATGATACTATTATATGTAGACATTAAATTTAAAGAAAGAAAAGACATCTGTAGACTCTCTGTTGAACAACATGTAGAAATCTCATGCATTGAATTGAACAAGTACATAATTTTGTGTGTATATCGCCCACCCAAAGGTAACTATGACATCTTTGAAGCAGTGATGGAAGATGCTTTAGAGATGGCTTCCCGCAGCTCCAGAGAGGTTGTAGTTTGTGGGGATTTCAATGTTGACTTGTTGGGTGAGGGTCTAGTAAAGGAGAGAATATTAACATTTTTTCAATCATTTAATCTTCTAAATGTATTTAATGAGCCAACCCGAATCACCTCGACCTCTGCAACATGTTTAGATAATATTTATTGCAATTGTGATTACTCCGGTCACTTCCTTTTTGATTGCATTACCTCAGACCACAAGGGTTAATTTATAAATTTAGAATTTACCATTGAAAAGAAAAAGTCAATAGTATGTAGACAGATAACTGAAAAAAAACTTAGCTTATTTGAAAATAATATTAGGTCTAGCATCAGCCCCCCAATGAGAAGCAGTGAATCATTAGAGAATTGTCTTTCTTTCATCAATGGGCTGAAAACAGAATTTAACAAAATCTTTAAAACTAAGGTAATACTGTGTAATACAAAATGCTCTTTTGCTGAATGGGCCACCACTGGAATTAGAATAAGTAGAGATCACCTATATAACATTTATAGAGAAAAGTCCTATAACTTCAACCAAGATTTTATTATTTATGTCAGAAATTATTCAAAAATTTTCAAAAAAGTTTGTGGTGAAGCTAAATCTAGATGCATAAAACATAAAATTAAGAATTCTTCTAACAAGAGTAAGACTGTCTGGAAAATAATTAACAGTGAAACTGGAAAACTAAAGTCCCCACATCACATGATCTCAATTTATTATTAGATAATGAACTGATACAGTCAAAATCACAAATTGCTGACATTTTTGAAAATCATTTTATTAATACCCCTACTCAGACAACAGAGAAATTAAATTCATGTCCCCAAAAAGCTCTTGAGTTGTTGGAACGAAATGTTACCAAAACAACAGCACAGTTTTCTTTCATGTATGTTGACAGTAATGATATAATTAAAAATTTTAAAACTATTAGTCTTAAAAAAACCGAAGACATAACCGGAATGTCAGTTTTCGTCATAAACAGAATAATAAATATAATCGCTCCACATTTAACGATACTTTTTAATAAATGTATAGATATAGGAGAATTTCCAGACTGCATGAAGTTAAGTAGGCTCATCCCACTCCATAAATCAGGAGATAGTCAGGACTTTACCAATTATAAGCCTATTTCTATTTTACCAGTTCTCAGTAAAGTTTTTGAGAAAATCATGTCCAACCAAATGCTTTCTTATTTCAACAAACATAATATATTCCATGACGAGCAATATGGTTTCACCAAAGGTAGGTCTACTGTAGATGCAGGAGTGTCACTAATGAAACATATTTTTAATTCATGGGAAAACTCCCGGGATGCGTTAGGTATATTCTGTGACCTCACAAAAGCTTTTGATTGTGTAAAAAAAGAGATAGCGTTGATTAAACTTAAATATTACGGTTTTGACGAGCAAGCACTGAAATTGATGGCATCATATCTTAATAAAAGAACTTTAAAGGTTGATATTAATGGAACCACGTCGGAAGGATCGGAAATAGAAATGGGCGTTCCTCAAGGTTCTATACTTGGCCCATTACTGTTTCTGATTTACATTAATGATTTACCATTTATGGTACAAAAGTATTCTGAGATAGTTATGTTTGCAGATGACACATCTTTAATATTTAATGTAGCGAGATCCTCTACATCTCTTGACGACGTAAATAAAGCTATCTCACTGGTATTGCATTGGTTTACTGTAAATAACCTGGTTCTAAATGCCAAAAAAACTAAATGTATTAAATTTACTTTACCGAATGTTAGGCAAGTTGAAAACAATATTGTTATTGATAGTGAAAAAGTAGAATTAGTGAAAGAGACAAAATTCCTAGGGATAATAATCGATTCTAAGTTGCAATGGGGACCCCATATACTAACACTTTCTAAAAGGCTGAGCTCAGCAGCGTATGCCGTGCGTAAGATTAGAGAAATAGCAGACATAGAAACAGCTCGCATTGTTTATTTCAGTTATTTTCATAGTATTATGTCGTACGGTATTTTATTATGGGGTAAAGCGGCTGATGTTCATAAAGTTTTCGTCTTACAAAAGCGAGCTATCCGATCTATTTACATGTTGAGGTCGAGGTATTCGTTGCGCGAAAAATTTAAAGATATTGGCATTTTAACTGTCCCTTGCCAATACATATTTGAGAATTTAATGTATGCTAAAAAGAATATATGTCAATTTAGTAAAGTTAGTGATAGGCATACTGTTAACACTCGAAATAAGGACAAACTTAACGTACCGAAGTGGAGACTTAATAAAGTAAGTAACTCCTTTATGGGACTATCCCTCCAAATGTTCAACAAACTTCATTCTGACATGTTGGAATTGCCTGTGGCATCTTTTAAAAAGGCAATTAAAGCAATGCTTTTAAAGAAATCTTACTACAGTGTTCAAGATTTTTTAAACGACAAGGACCCAACGCGCACATGACCGTGTCCGTAAAGCTATAAATCTTCCCTCGTTATTCCCAGGAATAATTGTCTGGTGAGGATTTTTCTTCTCACGTTATGTGATTGGTTTTTTGTGATGGACAATTTATTTTTATTATGTCAAACAAGCGTTTGGTTTTGTCGCATAGAAAATCTTTTATAAAGTAGAAACATGTTAATAAACTGAAATTGTACAAACCATGTTTTGAAAAAATGAAAAAATGTGAATGTAAAGAGTTTCTTTGTTGCTTCTTCTCTTTACGAACACCTTCCGAAGCAACGGACTAATGATAAATTTAAAAACATTTGACGTTCAAAAAATGTTAGTTTTTAACTTAATTTTGAAGAATAAACTTTTTGACTTTTGACTTTTTAAAAAAAAAAAAAAAAAAGAAAAGACACAGAAATATTACATACATATACTCACGGCCATAAATCCAAAAAAGAGGTAGCCAGAGTTTCAGAGCTGGAAACTCCTCAGCCACATTTGGAAGTGGATACGGGACAAGATGGTAGAAATTAAGTATCGTTGGTGATAGGTCTCCAACCGTATCGCTCAAAAACCACTTAAAAAGGTCCCATACTTTTAGACGCCTATTACGACACCCGTGGGTAGCAAGGGGTAGTGAGATTCTGAGCCGGCACTACACGGCACAATGCAGAAATTATGATAAAGCAAAATATTGATGGCCTGTCACCAACCGGCAACATTTAACTTCCAAGAGTAGCTAAGAGATTTAAATTCCGTAATTTTGACAAACCTCTTTCAATTTTAAGTAGAAACATGTATAGACAAGTAGGTTTCTCTAATCCTTAATACAAACTCTGTTCCACTAAAAGCAACTACTTTAAAGGAAGTAAATATGAGTAGAACAATGAAACAATGTGGTTAAATATCAGCCGTATCGTAATAGGGTCATAACGCGATCAGTTTACAGTGGTACGAGCCACTCCGCGATGGATTTATTGGCACTTAAAGTTTATCGCGCGATACACCCCTAGCTCACAATGTTGTCATTGAAACATATTTAACTTGCTTCTTTAAAAGTAATGACTTCAAATTGCATAAAGTTGACTTCGAGTATTCATTTGTATGATGTTTGTTTGAATGGTATTTTCTAAATAATTATGATAGACCAATGCGTAGAACGACCACCTCTGATTTTTTGATAAAATGAGGAATAAATATCTTTTATATGCTTATCCTAATGCCTTAATTTTGAATAACATTAGTTTTAATATTTGATATATTTTTAAAATATTGAAATATATTTTAAACTCTTTAACCAGTTAAAAAAATGAATTGCATATTTTTTTTTGTTATAGAAGTTATCATAGATTTTTAAAACATATTTTTAATGTTATTGTCAGCCCATATATTTTCGTTCGTTAAGTTGTTCCAAGTCTCTTGGTTATAACTGCGATTAATAGTAGGCAAGTGAACCAACCCCATGTTAAGTGTTAACTTTACATAAACATGCACTTATGAAAAAAAATAAAAATCAACTTGTAATTTAAAATTCCAAATAAAATAAGGAACATAAAATAATGGCAGCCGCCATTAAATCCAGCGTTGTATATTTAAGCGACGCCGTCGATCACTGTGACAAGGGTGCAACGTGCTCCGCCTCGCAACGACAGATACAACTTTATCATAATGCTGCCGTATTTATTGTCTTTTTCAATATATTTTGCTAACCCGCATTGAGGTTTTGCTGGTGACAGCGTAATGGCGTACATACATACATACATACACATACTTACTCACGGCTATAAATCCCTTAACGGGGTAGCCAGAGCTTTGGAATAAGAAATTCTTCAGCCACTTTTGGAAGTTGATTGGGGAAAAGATGGTAATGGCGTAAACTGGGTATATGCAAAAACTCAAGTCAAAAGTTCATACTGTATATTCCAGAAGAAGTGACAGAGGTACAAGTACTTCTGAACATCACGTGACGTGGTCTACTTGTGTTCAATGTGTCCTCTTTTTGCTTGGACAGTGTCGCACATGATAGGGGGCAGGACTATCAATTCAGCCATATGAGTTTCCTCACGACGTTTTCCTTCACCGTTAACAACCATGATATAATTAACCTCACATATGACTTTAGAAATGACAAATTGGTGTAGGCCCGTCTCGGGATTTGAACACTCGTCGCCTGCAGAATAAGTGTTGTTCTACCCACTGAGGTATCACGGTTGCTTAAAAAAAATGTATGATTATAGTCTTCAGGCAAGTAATAAGTACTTTTAACAATAGTATTAGTAGTCTGATGCGAGTAAGAGTTGAAATTACATATTCAACGTCCAATTTGGAAGACGTTATCACAAGGATTTTTTAAATATTTATGTGTGACACCTTACAATTCCTCCAATTGATAAAATAAATAAAATAATTATCAAAAGGAACAGAAGAATAACTTCGCAGATCGTGCACCTTAGTATCCTCAGGTTAATTCAGTGCCTCCAGTAAAAAAGGGATTAACTCGACTTAATCCCTTTTGTTTTTATTAAACCATCGTGATCAGCGCACCGAGTTACATAACATATCAAAAGGACATAGCTCTATCTGACCTCCTTCATGGATTTTCAAAACCGTCTAAAGGCATAATTGGAGCTATTATTGGGTTAAGAGTATTTATAATAGCAATTTTTCTGATTAAAATGGGATAAGTGGAGCTACATCGTTGCATTCCCATGTCATTAAGGATATTATTGTACTTAAACACGAATAAAATGGTACAACTAGTATAGTTCCCTAATACTTCATATCATTTTGGGATCAACATTTGTTACATCTTTGTTAACTTAAAAAAATATAGACATAACATCATTTAGTTCCTTGCATTCAGTTACAATTGAACGTTAACAAGGGATTAAGTCGTCTCACGCCCTTGCATTGATGACTTTACCCAGGGATACCCGCGCTTTTACCGAAAAGATATTGGTTGATTAGGTGAATCATAGATATAAGTCGTTTAGTTCCACAGCTTTTTTGATAACACCAGAGGAACCAAAAGAAAGAAAAACTCGTGCGACCAATCAAAGAAGTTGCTCTTTCACGTATCATATTCATTGAGGTAAATATTTACTTGAAATTGTATGTAAAAACTGCTTTTTTGTAATATAAGGTGACACCTTTGAGTTTGTTTCTCTACAAGCTACAAAAAAAGGATTATATAACTGGAACTATGCCAAGCTAAGCAGTACAAGGGGTATCACTGTTAAAAACAAATGGCCGGACGAAGATTTAGAAAAAGATCGTGAGCATATTTTGACATTTTCACAGTATGAAACTCACTATGCTCGTAATAAAACATCAAAAGAAATTTTTGTTAACTTCCTTGAAAATGCATAACTATTTATTCTTTGAATTGCAAAGAACGACCAAAGGAGGAACAAGTTTGTAAGACTATATACTCAAAAATATTTCACAGCTTAAATCTATCATTTAAGCCCCCGATGGTGGATACATGTACAAAGTGTGACATTCTACAAGCAAATATTCAGTATACTACTTCAGCAGAAGAAAAAACAGATCTATTAATCCGTCTCAATGAACCTCAAGCTGATTCTACAGAGCTTACCAGCAGGAAAGCAATGATAAAAATATTGACATTGGAGGATGACTAGTGGTGTTCACTTTTGATATTAAACAATGTCTTGCCACTCCCATGCTGTCGTCAAGTCGCTATTTTACAAAAGAAGTACCTATAATTTAACCATTCACAACTTTAAAACTAATCAAGCTACTGGCTACTAATAGTACGAAGCATCATGTGAACGCGATGGAAAATAAATTGCTTCCTGCCTCTTTGATTACATCAAAAAGTTACCAGTTCATATCACAAAAATCATATTATACTCTGGCACATGTGGGGGTCGAAATAAGAACTCATCTGTCACTGCCATGTTCTTGGCGCTTATGAAAGAATGCCCTCACTTAAAATACATCATCATCATCATCATCAGCCAATAGACGACTACTGCTGGACATAGGCCTTCCCCAAAGACCTCCTCCTCTCTACAACGAACGGTCCTGTGTTGCCCCCATCCATCGGCTTCCCGCGACTTTGACCAAGCCATCGGTCCACCTTGTGGGAGGCTTACCCACACTGCTTCGTCCGGTACGTGGCCGCTACTCCAGAACCTTCGAGCCCCAAAGACTGTAGATTCTGCGTGCAATGTGCCCTGACCATTGTTACTTAAGTTTTGCAACTCTTCGCGCTATGTGATAGAAGATATGGCGCAGCTTCCCGAACGCAGCCCAATCGAGCTGGATTCGACAGTTGACCTCATTTTCGAAGTTGGCTCTACCTAACCGAATGGTTTGTCCCAGGTCCAAGCTCGACAATAATAGGTATAACATGGTTATTCGACATGACTTTCGTTTGATCCATGTTAATTTTAAGACCAACTCTCTCAGATAATCTATTGGGGTCCTTTAGCATTTTACATAAATCTTCAGTGGATTGAGTCAAAACTGCAATATCGTCCTCTACTAACATTACATTCGACATCAGCTCTATAGAGCCTAGAGATATACCTTTCACCAATTACTTGTCATCCATCCTCTCGATGTGCCTAACCATCTCAACATTCCTTTTTCTTTTTTCCTTACAATATCTTCTTTACACCACACCTTTCACGAATCACGTCATTCCTCACACGATCATATAACCTCACATTACAAACTTTTCTGAGGGACCTCATTTCTACTGCATTGCATCTTACTCAGTATAAGACGGCTACGGAGGACACACTTGGACCAAATTGAGAGTGTGCTCAAAAAGGCAGGCGACCGAAGTATGAAGAATAACGGAGCATGTCTGAAAAAATGATGGATGTAGACGAAACAAGAGAGGTGTGCCAGGATCGTACGAAGTGGCGATCGATAGTCTCTGCCTACCCCAAAGAGAATTCACGGTGTGAGTATATGTATCTATGTACAATATAGTCAGCAAATCGAAGATGCATGATGTACTCGCCGATTATGTTGATACCGAGCCCTTTCCAGTCCAGAAGCTTAAACACATCTCCAATGCCGCAATGAACAGTTTTGGGAGAAATTACTTCCCCCTGTCTCGCTTCTCGCTGCAACTGGATAGGATTCGTGTTCTGGTCCTGGAGTGGGACCGACATAGTGGCGTTTTAATACAAACACTTTCACACCTCGATATATCTGCAAAGTATAGCCCATCGTTCCATCGAATCAAAGGCTATTTCATAGTCCACGAGCTCTAGGCATAGTGGCAGATTAAACTCCTCGGTCTCCTGTGGATGGTGACTAAATGTGGGCTATGGTACCAAAGCCTTTTCGGAAACCGGCTTATTAGGGAGGCTGGAAGTCATCAAATCTACGAGACATACGATTCGTGATGGCTCTGGAAAACATGTACTGGCTGGACGTGCGGTGGTTTAGGTACAAACGAAATAATGATTTGTGATGAAACATAAAACCAACCTGTGACTTTAAAAAATCACATTTTAACGGAGTACTGGCTGAACGAAACTTCCCAACAGCAATGTAATTACTCTAGACTCTAGACTCTAGTAAATCCTTACATGTGTGAAGATTTCTTGCAAAACTTTTCTTTTTTTATGAATACTTTACTCCCAAAAGTGGCTAAAGAATTTTACAATTCTGAAGCTCTGGCTACCCCTTTTAGGGATTTTAAGCAGTGAGTATATGTATGTATGTATGTTGTTTAGTTATATATTTAATTACAACATATGCGATTGGGTTTTAGTTTTAAGTTTCAATTTACCAGGCAGATAAGTAATATGCGCACCATGAGTGTAACAAAATAAATTTCATACATATTTAGGCATGAGTAAGCTCTTTGGTGCCACTGAAACTCATAAGTTGTGAAAAAAATTTAAAGAAATAAACAATATTATTCCCTTTTCGACCATACATAAATGAAGTATAATAGCATTTATGTCTTAAGGAAGAAAAAAATATATATTTTAACTGCAGCTATGCCATAATTATGTGGTTAATAAGGGAATAGTTCAACAAAACTATGAAAAAATATATTATTCATGCATGATACATAAACATGGTGTATATCATTTTATAGGTATTTAATGTATCTATAATACTGCATTAACATTTATCTGAAATAAATTTAAGTTTTGTTCAAAATAACAAAAGTTTAGTTTTTTGGCTCTCCTGAAAAGTGCCGATTTTCAACTAATCCCTTTTTTACTGGAGGCACTGAATTTATAAGTCATATTATATAAGTTAATTTATAAGGGTCAGTCGGCCGAAGGAAGTCAGTCCGCCAAGCTGATGGGCGAAATTTGGCAGCATTTAGATGAACCGTAAGGTTAAGATGAATGGCAAGGCAACTTTCTTTGATCGAGTATACTAAGGCACACATTAATTTCACGACGCGCTGCAGTTTAGTATGGAGTAAGATGGATCCGTCCTTTGGTCCTCCAAGCAGTTGTTCCGCATACATACATATACTCACAGCCATAAATCCCAAAAGGGATAGCCAGAGCTTAAGAGTTAGGAACTCCTCACCCACATTTGAAAGAGTATTTATTTATTTTAAAATAAAACTCAACCAATATTCCTTTGTATAATCAGTGTATTTCGTTTGAGCAATACTGGAACATCACTCCGCATTGCCATTTCATTAAAATACATCAGAAAGTTCGCTCTCGTATCGGAATTCGATCAAACGTACGGTTCATGTTTGCGCTGTCTGGGGTCGTATGAAGTGAGATATTGAAAAGGAATATTACACACATATACTGTATGTAACATAATGACTAGTCTAAGTCTTTCTGATTCCCTGGTACATATAGCAATCTTTACCATTAACTTACTTAGCTTACCATAAAAAAAATGGCTGAATGAGATTGCTTTAAATATCACAAATTGTACTACTAAGGACGAACTTAATGTGAGCATTTTTTTTTATAGTAACATAACATAAACGTTCACGCCGTTTATCCCCGAAGGGGTTGACAGAGGTACCAATACTTCTAAACTCACATGGCAAGCGCCATCTAGTGTCAAGAGAAGGTACCCACGTTTTGCTTAGACAGTGTACTCACGTGATAGGGAGCAGGCCTATCGCCGTTTTGTACGGATACACTGTCACATGACTAAGTACAACTCAGCCATGTGGGTTTCCTCACGATGTTTTCCCTCACCGTTAACAACCTTGATAAATTATCCACACATATGACTTTAGAAAAGACAAATTGGTGTAGGCCCGACCCAGGATTGGTGGCGGGTGTTCTACCCACTGGACTATCATGTCGCATTGTTTGTTTATAGTATGCATAAAAAATCTAACTCCATTATCCAACAGCATCGCCCAAAAACTAATAAAAAAAACCCATACTTACTTTAAGTACCGCACCCTTATTTGACTCCTATAACACATATGGGAATGTGTTTGTTGTGATTTTCTTTATTACATAGCTATAAAAAAACATTTAACAAAATCTTGCTACTCGAGCCACATTTTTAATGAAGAGAATCCAAACTTAAAATCAAAACGTAGCTAAAGTGATGAAATTCATTGCTTTTAAACGCCAGTTTTAAATGTTGTTTATATCAAAATTTCGTAAAACATATATGTTTCTATCATGATTGACGTATTCACCAATAACTGGCAATTCTGATACATTGTTTCGCCATATGTTTCCAAAGCTTCAAAGTCAATTTATCTTGAAATATATGAGTTTTGTGGAAATATTTATTTGATTGAATGATTTCGTTCAAATTTCTTTTACAATATGAGCGTCTTAAAATGATTCCGTGGAAAAGCTATTGAAGTGTTGACTTGAAGGTTTTGGTTTCGGTTGATATTTTTGGTCAAGCGTCTGGAAGGTGTAAAAACTCTAAACTTGAAAGTTCCAAGACTTATTTTTCTTTTCAATATAATAATTTCTCTTCCAATATTTATATTGTAACAACCTCATAGTAACTAACAGACTGAACCAATGGATATAAAAAAGGGATTATCTTACTTAATTACTCATATTTGACATGAATGCAAGTATGTATGAAAGAACACTAGAGGAAAAGTGTACAAAGTTAGTCATTGCAGCTGAGTTGTATTTGAAGGTTTTAAGGAGCCAAGCGGTGTAATGCCTAATGAAACATGTGTCATATATAAGTTATCAACAAATTATTTTATACGATACTAGTAGCTCTTTTTTGTTAAAGAATAAAAAAAATTGCGGTAAGAAAAATAATCCCCTTGGTTCCTATTCTTGGTTCGGGCTTAAAATCCTGGCTGGCTATGATGTAATAACTAAATTTATACACTTATTTGTACATAATGGACTAAATTACTACCAGCATTACTGATATTAAACAGGAAACATTTCATATATAACATCTGACAACTTTTGATTAGTATTCCAAAAACCTATATTAACATGAGCACATTCAAATCAATGCATTTCAAAGCTAATGAAAATGAATATGCAAATAAAATACGCGAGTCAGTAGTTAGGTAACCTCACTGCAACGGCTGACTGGACTCCACCGATACGAATTAATTACTAAATTCCGAATTAATATCGCTAATAGCACGCTAATATCCGTCAAGAGGATTTCGGTCGTACAACAAATATTCGAATGAATAGGTAGGCTGTTAGTTTGATTATAGCGTAAGCAATCGTTTTAGATCAGTCGAAAGCACTATTAGTGAATTTGTATCATGAATCAGGCCTAAAAAAGGTGTCTTTCTTAAGTCATATAGTATTTTATCATGGTTGTTAACAGTGAGGAAAATATCATGAGGAAACCCATACGGCAAAGCTGAACTTAGTCAATACACTATGTATTCATACAAAAACGGTGATGGGCCTGCCCCTACCACGTCAGTACACTGTCCAAGCAAAACGTGGGTACGATAAACACCGGGTGACAATGTCACCTGAGGATCAGAAGTATTAATACCTCATCCAACCCCTTTAAGGATACACAATGTGAAGAATTGAGTTTGAGTTAAGTTTGGGTTTTTTCACTTATCCTAATTTAGAACTAATACTTAAATATTCCTACGACAAAAATCCTTCCAAAGAAGCGCTGGTATCCGGCTGGCTGGTATATAACCCATACTAGTTGCATACATTTTATGTCAAGAAGTTAGGTTTTTAAGTAGCAGTTAACCAAATACTAATACTTAACCTACCCTACCTTGAGTTTGCAGTGTGAAGTGTGTAAAAAATCTGTATTTACCTTATTAATCAAGAATGAAGACCTCAAGCGCGAAGAAGACGGGACTGAAAAAGAAAAAAATAATACTTAATTACATTATATAAAACGTATCTAATTTTAGAACCTAATTTAAAATAATCTTATATACATACATACATACATACATATACTCACGGCTATAAATCCCTTAAAGGGGTAGCTTTAGACTAGACTTTGGAATGATACATTCCTCAGCCACTTCTGGAAGTTGATTGGGGAAAAGATGATAATAATAAACGTTTTTGGTGACGGGTCTCCAACCACATCGCCCAAAAATCACTTGAAAAGCCCCTATACCCTTAGTCGCCTCTTACGATCACCCAGAAATAGGGTAGTGTTATTCTAAGCCAACTATCCTATATACTATGATAAAAATCACTACAATTTTATTGGTTTAATTAAATACTTTAGCTCTCAGAATGTGGTAAATGGTGAGAGAAAATATCGTAAGGAACACACGTGGCTAAGTTGTTCTTGACGTGAGTACACTGTCTAAACAAAACGTGGGTACCCTGAACACCAGGTGACAATGTCACGTCATGTTCAGAATTTTAATGACCCTGACATCCCCTACGGGGATATACGCCGTAAACGTTTGAGTTTAGTTTTAGCAGTAACCTAACCTAACGTCCAAGCTCAGTTGGCAATAAAGAACAGCCAAATTACTTAACGTGATTTATGTGATGAAAGCCTCCTAGTGAGTGACAGGCAATATTCTCACAGCCTGCGGAGGCTGTGTAGTTGTTCGTAGGGAAATAGGCTGGCACACAAAAGCTTTAGTTGTAGCCTAAATGGAAAACTAATCTACAATCTATTTGTTTCACATGAAGGTTGTGATTTCAAATTTTTAGGACCAACCAACATATGTAACAAAAAACATACCCATTTAATGTGTGCTTTTCGTTGCGATATTCTTTTTAATTTGTGTGGTGGTTCTTAAGTAACTGAGGTATTTTTATTTTAATTTGAACTTTAGGCAGGCAACTGGAAAGAGACCGCACAGGTCGGAGACCAGTGGTGACTTCTTGTGTCTAAGGCCAAAACCATTTCGGGTCGCTGAGCCAATGGAGTAAGAAGTAAGGTGAATTGTTAGGTCACAATTAAAGGAAATATATATGGGGTTAGATGGAACAGAATTTATCAATTGTATTACTTCTTTTAAGTCTTAATAGAATTGGGGAAATTTATAATTTAAATAAGTATTAAAAAAAATTGTTCAATTTGTTCCGTCTTGTTAGGGCATTTTAATTTTACGTTCTATAATTTCTTCTTACATACTCACGGCTAAAAATTCCTAGTAGGGGTAGCCAGAGCTAAGGAATCAGAAATACCTCAGGCAATTTTGGAAGTTCGATCGTCTGTTAGCACTTTAAAAATATCACTATTTGGAAAACATTCTACTCCTGTCATGAATAACTAACCAGCAGCAACATAATAAAATCTGTTTCACGTTTCATACTCTCGGAATATGAACTAATTTAGAGTTGAAACGTTCCAGCACGAATAACAAAATTGTATTTCGCTTTAATTAATTTGAGACCTCTGTCTTCAATGTGTCACTTCATCTTTGACGGAGCGCGGCGATTGTCCGGGATTTCGTGGGATTGTTAATTTTACCTGAATCATCTATCACAAACCAAAATTATTCAAAGTGAGATTTTACAAATTATGATTATATTTGGAGCGTTCATGTGTACATTTTGATCTTATAAAAAATAGTTGCAATTTGAAGCCTCTATTTTTTATTTATTAACTTAAAAATTGAGCAATAACTGTATCAAAAATCGTCTCATAACGTGTGATATTAAAGTTACGTTTCAAATACAAAACTAAGAAATGACAAATTCACATTCAAGTTTATTTTAAAACTAGTGGATCGTCCCAGCTTCGCACGGGTAGCGTTGTTTTTTTAAATATCTGAGGTTTCTTTCTTCAGTCACTGCTCAAGCATTGTGAAATTCAGCGTAATGTTTTCAATTTATTAAATTCATAGCACTCCCGTTGTTAACAGTGTAGTTTGGTGATTTTGAATGCGCTTTAATGAACGGTTCAGTATTTCCGTTTAATAGCAAATTTTGGAATAAAACGTCATGAAGTATCTAAAAAATAGTCAATACGTTATGAAGGATGCAACTACTGGCGCCATCTAGTATGTTATATGTAAATTAGTAAAGATTTGGTTTCGATCACGGGCGCGATGGCTTATATTATGTATAATTTTGGTATTTGTCTACCGATTTCTATGATTCTTTTTTTATTGAATAGGTAATAATGTAACCTTTTTTAAATTAGGGATGAGTGAGAGGTTTACAAACGTAAGAGTAAATAAATATAATTAGGATGTTCCGAACTGCTAAGCTATCAGGAATTACACGTGTTATTGTGAGTCAACCATAAAAGATAGACATATACTGTTGAGGATTTTTTTTTAGATAATTTTATGAAGAATATTTCCGCCACACATGATTTCTATGTAAGTTTAACCATTAAGGCTGCACACGCGACGAAAGCTTAAAAAATGGAGTAACTTCTCCCGTTTTCCCCAAATTTCCCAAAATTCCCCTTTACTTCTCTGCTGGAAAGTATACAAAAACCTGCGCAGGAGTATGAAGAATAATTGTACCAAGTTTCGTTAAAATCCGTCGAGTAGTTTTTGTTTCCATAAGGAACATACAAACCGACAGACAGACAGACAGACAGACAGACAGACAGACAGACAGACAGACAAAATTTTTACTGATTGCATTTTTGGCATCAGTATCGATCCCTAATCACCACCTGATAGTTATTTTGAAAATATATTTCATGTACAGAATTGACCTCTCTACAGATTTATTATAAGTATAGATTTGTTATTCAATTGCTGTTTAGTGTCGGCTTAGAATAGCACTACCCCATTTCTTCCGGTGGGTGTACGGTTGGAGACCCATCACCAACAACCTTTATTTTACCATCTTTTACCTACACAACTTTCCAAAAGTGGCTGAGGAATTTCTAATTCCTTAGCTCTGACTACCCCGTTTAGGAATTTATAGCCGTGAGTATATGTATGTATGTATGTTATTAAATTGTCCTTGGCCAACTTTTAAATACTGTAAGTAACTTCAGTTATAAAAAGCTTGTTTAGGTTTAAACTAAAGTAAACATTTTACCTTTTTAATTTAATTCAGATAAGAGGTATGACATCGATAGGACATAAAAATATTGCAATGCGAATTATTTATATTGTCACATTTGAAGTTCTACATCTGCAACTTGACTTAACTTATTACCCATAGGAATCATGTTTACTAAAAAAGAGAGTATATCATTTTATTACTTTCACTAGGGTTATGACGTGTGAGTATCAAAATAACTTTAATAATGCTGATAAAACATGAATGATTTTTGTTTTTTATTTAAGATATTTATTGATTTTGTAATAAACGCCTGTTTTACTTTATTCAATTATTTTAAATTTTACTTTATTGAAAAAATAAGACCTTCTACTTCTAATTCTATTGAGCACCGTGTTGCCAAGTAAAAATAATTCATGACAGTTGTTACTCCGTCTAATATATATTATGAGTCTTAGTTAATTTACTGAAATTAATTCTAAACTATTGTCCTGAAGCCCATTCCGTACAAACCGCTCGCTAAACTATGATAATTACATTCATCGGGAAATTCAAAACGGTAAATACAGGATTGATAGTGAATAGTATAGTATGGTAAATGTAAATGTAATGTAAATGAATCTGTATTTGTCTTACTTTGTACTCGCAATTTATTCGTATTTATAAAAGTCGATTCCCGTGAGTGAAACCCGCCGTTAGTAACTATGGCAGTTCTGTCAAACAAATCTATTGAACTAGTATCGATTCCGCTGTATCTCGATACAATCGCACAACACAATACAACTCCGGACAAAGACAGGCAGTCGGATCAGTATTGTGATATCGAAGAATACTCAATACTGCTGGCTAAATGCTACGCTGTGTGGCGTAGACAATGTACACGACTACGAATCTCGTAGCTCTGAAACTTGTTAATTTAATTAGAGACCATTGTCAATCCAATGAACTGAATTAACGTAGTCGTGTGTTCCTTGCTTTAAGTAACATTACTTTGTTGTTTCCTCAGTTAGTTTGTGAAAGTAGTCGAATATAAATACAGGATGTGTAATGTGTGTGATGGAAAAAATGTGTAATCTGTTGTGTAGTGTCGGCTTAGAATAGCACTAACCCATTTCTTCCGGTGGATGTACGTAAGAGGCGACTAACGGTATTGAGGCTTTATTTTTGGCCGCTGCGGTTGGAGACCCATCACCAACAACCTTTATTTTTATCATTATCATCTTTTCCCCTCTCAACTTTCCAAAAGTGGCTGAGAATTTTCTAATTCCTTAGCTCTGGCTACCCCTTCTAAGGATTTATAGTCGTGAGTATGTATGTATGATTATATTATGGATAATATTTATTTTTGTTAAGTAACGTAGTTTTGACTACATTTTGCAATAGTTTTTAAACTGCTGTTAATCTGACACGTTTAATAACTACTAATTTTGATAGTTTCCATTCTTGGCAAAGACTGTTTGTAAAATATATGCTTTTCTGACGAATCGAAATAACTTCGTAGTATTTCATTTGAGTATAACAACAAATTAATAATGGCGCTTTAACTGGTATTTAAATACATGATACATGTTACTTCAAGTATAAATGTACATTTGATTTATTTGAAAAGCTTCTTAAAGCAGATCATAAAATATATAAAACACTTTGAATTTCACGTAAAATTTCGAGGTATATTTTTGTTCATGTTTCCGCAAAATGTACATTTCGCAGTAAAAGCTCGATCGTACGAGCGTTGCCCAGTTTTGGTTGTTCAAAACTTTTACAAAGCTCAAAAGCTTCAATATTTTTTTCAACTTTTTGTTCAATTCCGCGGAGGTATCATCCAACAAACCAGATAACGATATTGCGGTATATTTTTATGTTCCATACTAACGATTCGCTCTATATTTTCATATTTTGTGTTTTTTACTTCAAAATAATATGCAGAATAATTCAGGTCTGCAATGGTTTTCCCCTTTCAGTTTTGATGACTGATTTGGATAGATTTTGGGGCGCTGATTACAGGAAAAATATTTAAAAAAATCCATCACGTCAGGTTTTTTAGTTATTTAGCATCGTTTAATATTTCCAAAATTACCAAGGCCTTCCTAGTTTTTAAATAATATTTTATTTAAATCGATTCAAATTAAACAAAAAATGCACTGAATGCATTAGACACTAATTAATGAGTTCTAATAAATATAAAATTAGTTAAATAAAACTTAATTAACTAAGTGACATACCTTTATTATAAAATAAAATAGGATTTTTGAGTCATTTGCTAAATACCTCGTTTCTAGTAGACTTAATGTTTTTTTTATAAAAATTCACTTAAATCGTTAGAAAAGAATTAATGAAGGTAGATGATATATTTTTTGTATAAATAGCAATATAATTTTTTCTACAAATCAGTACTTCTGTGCAATTCATAACGCTCACTTGAAAAATGTCATCGCGAAAGTGTTTAAACTCTCCGGACAATTTTTGCTACATTTGTGGGCAGTTTATGCTGAGAAAACAGCAGCATAACATTACTGAATTCATAAGTAATGTTTACAATATGTATTTTGGCCTAACAATTGCCAATCAAGATAGACAGTGGGTCCCACATAAAGTTTGTACGACGTGCGTTCGTGAACTTCGAAAGTGGTCAAAAGGAAAGAACAATACCTTTGATCTCCTATCGCCTGTGGTATGGAGAGAACCTCAGAACCATGCTGAAGATTGTTATTTTTGCTGCTGCAAGACTACAGGCTACAATTCAAAAACGAAAAAAGACATTGTATATCCAACATTGCAATCAGTAACACCCTCCTGTGCTTCGCGACCAGAACGTTGCACCGCCATCACCGCCATACTTGGAATCATTGCAAGCTGAAGACAGTGACAGTGAAGTCGAAGAGGTATCTCAACCTGATGCTGAATTTGAACCAAGTACAAGTGGAACACAATTATTTTCACAATCAGAACTGAACGATTTAACTAGAGATCTAAATCTGCCAAAAGATGCAGCTGAGCTCCTCGGTTCAAGACTATCTGAAAAGAATATGCTTGCTTCTGGCACTACATTTTCTTGGTATCGCAACAGAGAAAAAGACTTTGTACCACATTTTGCTGAAGCTAGTGATCTAGTGTATTGTGAAGACATTCCAGGCTTAGTGAAAATGTTTAACATCGAATATGACGCAAGCGAATGGAGGTTGTTCATAGACTCCTCAAAACGAAGTTTGAAAGCAGTCCTTTTGCATAATGGCAATAAGTACGCTTCATTGCCAGTCGCCCATTCTGTACATATGAAAGAATGCTACGACAACTTGAAAAATGTGTTAGATAGAATAAAGTACGAAGAACACGGTTGGATGGTCTGTGGAGATCTGAAAGTTATAAGTATGCTGCTCGGTCAACAAGGTGGCTATACGAAGTACCCTTGTTTTCTCTGCGAGTGGGATAGTCGAAACAGAGCACAACATTGGACTAAGAAAGAGTGGCCACCGAGGACTGAATTGGTCCCTGGAACAAAAAATGTTGTGAGAGACAATTTAGTCCCCCGAAACAAAGTTTTGCTACCCCCTTTACACATAAAACTGGGGATGATAAAACAATTTGTAAAGGCGCTAAACAAAGAAGGAGAAGGTTTTAAATATCTACACCAAATATTTCCGTCTCTCTCTGAAGCTAAACTGAAAGAAGGTATATTCGTTGGTCCGGACATAAGAAAATTGATGAAAGATACAGCTTTCGATGAAAAATTGAGTGAAATTGAGTTAGAAGCCTGGAAATCTTTTAAGGAAGTAGTAAGACATTTCCTAGGAAACCACAAAAGCCCAAATTATGAAGAAATTGTGGAGAAAATGATTGAAAATTACGGAAAAATGGGATGTTCGATGAGCATTAAACTTCATTTCCTTAATTTACATTTGAACTACTTTCCTGATAACTTGGGAGCTGTAAGTGAAGAGCAAGGCGAAAGATTTCACCAGGATTTGAAGGAGATGGAACGTCGCTATCAGGGAAAGTGGAATAAAACAATGATGGCAGACTATTGTTGGCTGTTAAAGCGAGATGATGCAAGTCGCAATTTCAAGCGAAAATCTCACAATCGGAGCTTCAGTGAAAAAAAAGCAAGATACCACAAAAGTATTTGATATTTTTATTTATTTTTTTATTGTCCCCCAAATATATTTTTAATGTTTTAAAGTCATGTAATTGTTTCTTAATTGTAATAAAAAATAAATACTCAAATAAAGTCGTGTTTTTTTTTTCTATTTTACAAAGTAGGGATTTTTCAAAAAACTGAGGGTGATAGAAAAAAACCAAGTACATATTCGTAATCTACGCACCAAAATACCCCAAGATCAGCATTCAAATCCAAAAGGGGAAAATAAAAGTTAAAATTTGCAGGTCTGTGTTATCATATGGTTCAAACAAGAAATGTATTATGATTAAGTAGTTTTTCCCATGTAGTGCCAGTGTAGTGATAATATACAACATGTAGTGTTATAATGTATTCTGTGTGATTATGACAATGTAGTGTTGGTTTAGAATAATACTACCCCATTTCTACCCGTGGGTGATCGTAAGAGGCGACTAAGGGTATAGGGGCTTATTAAGTGATTTTTGGGCGATGTGGTTGGAGACCCGTCACCAAAAACATTTGTTATTACCATATTTTCCCCAATCAACTTCCAAAAGTGGCTGAGGAATTTTTCATTCCAAAGCTCTGGCTACCCCGTTAAGGGATTTATAGCCGTGAGTATATGTATGTATGACATAAACAAGTAGTCCTATACAAGCGCTCAAGTGTTTCATTCGTCTCCACGACACCTCCGTATACCAGGTTAGGATGTCACTACCCCTTTCTACCAACGGGTGTTGTGAGAGACGACTATGGGTATGGGGCTTTTTAAATTGGTTTTTGGGCGGTGCGGTTGGAGATCCATCACCAAAGATACTTTATTTCTACCATCTTCTCGCCTTTCAACTTCTAAATGTGGCTCAGACGTTTCTAACTCTAAAATTGTGGCTTCCCGTTTTGAGATTTATGGCCGTGAGTATATGTATGTATGTATGTATAACTGAGTAGTTTTTCAGAATAGCACTAACACGTTTCTTACCGCGAGTTTTGCGGCTTACTTTTTTTTTCACTCTGTCTTACCTCTCGAAAATCATCGATATGCTAAACGAGTATTATGCTGTGTCGGGGAATTTGCGTGCTTCGAATTTCGCGCAACATTATTTGATAACGTAGCGTCTACGTCCCTTGGCTTGGTACCGTCTCGCCTTTTTACGGGGTTTTATAACACGATACATGTTTATTTTAAAATTGAAATCTTGATTTCATACAATATTATTAAATACAGCAGAGTTTCGTAAGCCGAGTAAAGTAAATTTAAATCTTCATGAAGTCGTTACTTTATCTATACTTTCATACCAGAAAGGTTTGAAATATTTATTGCATTAATGTAACGGCAACTTATCCAAAATAAATAACAAAAAAACTTAGTTATTAATTATTAATTTACATAACATAACATAACGTAAACGTTCACGCCGAATATCTCCGAAGGTGTTGGCAGAGGTACTAATACTTCTGAACATCACGTGACTTTGTTACCTGGTGTTCGGAGTACCCACGTTTTGCATGGACAGTGTACTCACGTGATAGGGGGCAGGCCTATCGCCGTTTTATACGAATACACTGTCACATGACTAAGTACAACTCAGCCATGTGGGTTTCCTCACGATGTTTTCCCTCACCGTTAACAACCATGATAAATTAACTACACATATGTCTTTAGAAAAGACAAATTGGTGTAGGGACCGACCCAGGATTTGAACACTAGTCGTTTGCACGATAACCGAGTGTTCTACCCACTGGGCTATCACGGTTGCTAATAATTTATATTAATTAAATAAAATAATTAAATATTATAAATATTTTTGTATAAAATAAAGAACAAAATGATAACGTCGGCATGCTACTGTTATTGAACCAATAAAATATCGGGATAAGAATAACTTTAATGAATGAATGCTGACATTAAGTATAGTTTTGTAACAAATTATTGTCGCGTTAACAGTTTATCGATTGTATGAACCAAAGTAAACCACATCATCAACTGAATTCATCCGAAAATAAAACGATTGGAAAACTGGCTGACCCAAATCCGCCCGTCCTATCAATAGTTAATTGAATTGTCTCACGAAATTAATTATGTATTTGAACGGGGTCTGATTCCACTCATTTACCATTGCTTGTTTAGTGTGGTATACAGTTTATTATTTATTTATTTAATATCTTAGTCAGAGCTGTGTAGTGTCGGCTTAGAATAGCACTCACCCAATTTTTTCCTCCCGGGGGTACCTAAGAGGCGACTTATCGTATTGGGGCTTCTAAGGAATTTTTGGGCGATGTGGTTGGAGATCCGAACACCATTATTTCACCATCTTTTCCCCACGCAACTTCCAAAAGTGGCTGAGGAATTTCTAATTTGCTAGCTCTGGCTACCCTTTAAAGAAATTTATAACCGTGATTATATAGTACATTTTGACTAGTACATTAACCACCGAATTTGCCACTAGACTATACAGGTACGTAGTTCGTTTGTCCATTTATTTTAGAGTTATCTAGAGTTTTACAATAGGAAATTCCTCAAACGCTTTTGAAAGTTAAAGTGGAAAACATAATAATAAAAACATAAACGTTCACGCCGAATATCCCCGAAGGGGTTGGCAGAGGTACTAATAAAGTGGAAAAGGATGGTAATTCAAAAGTTAGCAAGCTTATAATATTTAGTGAAGGGTTTCCAGCGGCACCTCGTCAACGACCGCAATAGCCTTGTAACTAGCATGGCCCCATAGCAAGTTATGGGATTAATTAAAAAAAAATTGCAAAATTGGAAAGTATGAAATAAAGAAAAAATACGCCGCCATTGTTATTATTTTTTCAATAAATGATAAAGATAATAATGACATTCAAATATAGTTTTGTGACAAATTATTGTCGTGTTAACTGTATATCGTTTGTATGAACCAAATTATTTATTACATCATTGCGACCGAAAAATCCGAAAATGTCCTATATAGAAATATATAGTCTGTGAGCCATTATATCGTCAGTTCAACTTTCCCAATGTTTCTTACCTATCAAAAACCTGTGATTGACGTCAAGCTCCCGATTGTTGTGAAAACTTGTGAAATATTTAGAAGTTCTCATTCATGTGCCAGTTCCGTCAAACTAGTATGAGAAGGATGGCCCTTGTCTCGGACCGGTCCAAACTTATGACGACTTGGACATTTGATATATGTGTTTTAGGTTTCGTATAGAGTTTGGTTTGACGCAGAGTAGAAAAATAGATTTGATGTTCTTGTGTTTTTTAAATCCTATTTTTATTCTATCAGAACAAATTATTTTAAATCTCGAGGTGTTGAATATTGGACGTAACCGTTTGAAAAAAAAACATATATACCACATTTTTCATCCTACCCCCTTTTCAACGTTTTATTTGACTGCGTAATTTTGATAACGCCTTATCACTACGATCTTGCATTAACCTAATTCCAAAACGAGACCATTCAAATAGAAATCATTCGTATCTTCATAACAATAAGAGTCAGAACTGTGATAACAAAACGCATTGTGACACTGCCACTGACATTCTAATTTAAGTTTTAAGTCAACGGCATAAGGTATGTTTTGGAGTGCTCAGAACTTGGCCGCCATTTTGAATCGTGTCTGTGTCCGCGCCACTTCCGGTTCCGGTGCGCGCGTAATTCAGTTCCCGCGCGTTTGAGGGTAGTTGTGAAAATACCCGGTTCCGGCTGTCACTCCAGCGGTGCCACCGACACTACATTCATTGCGACGCGCTATTTTTAGATTATGTGAGATGCTCTTCTAGTATTGAGCTGTAGGTATTGTATATTGGCAGTTTGGAATATAAGTGTTTCATGTCTTTTGTGTGTGTCGCGCAAAGCTATCAAAGGTTTTAGGTTTTATGGCGCGTCTCTCGCTCAACTTCTAAAATTGCTACTCATTTATTACGATTTTAGCTATAAAAAAGTCGCTCGCTCTTAGTCGCTTTATTTAGAACAACATCGTTAAAAACTGTGAAGTGCAATTTTAACTACAAAATTTTAGAATTTGCAATTTTAGTTGAATTCTTCACGGTTTGTAGCTCCAAATCAATAAACTAAATTTAAATTATCATTTACATCGTATATTTCCGAGCAAGATGCAGTGGAAGTCTAACGCTTGTTGTTAGGGGTAGCAATTTTAACCAAACCATAGTATTTGAGTGACGCAGGGCAGCTCAGTCGCCACTTTATGCGTACACGATATCAAATAAATCGGCTATTTGGGTTCCATCAATTTTACTCACCATTTTTAAACACCCTTGATAAACGAACCTACATATATGACTTTAAGGTATTTAATAATGTGAAATTTATAAAGAAGATCATAGCTGTGCACTTAAACTCTTTACTACTGTCTTTGAAAACTGATTAGTATTTTGTTGTTTGTTGGTAGGCGTACTAATTAGTTTTTGTGTTGATTATATAAGAGTGAAGTCGATTTGCACATTAAATAAAATAGCGGTTGTCGAGAAATCAACTTGGTTTTATTGAAAATATCACAAATTCCTAATATGTGGAAGACACGTATGCCGGATATAGACATTTAAGCCCGAGCCACACCAATATGTTTAGCGCTCGTACGAAAAAAAAGTGTGTATAAAACAATATATTACTTAAAACGAATATGTAAGAAAAATATTTTGTAACAATTTACTGAAATATATCTTTACCTAAGTTAGGGACTATTTTTCACACGCCTGACATAATACTTAGTTTCGCTAAGTACTTGACCCTTCTCATTCGGAACAGAAAATTTATATAACTTTTCTTTTTACTTTCTACTAGAACTTTTCTAGAATGTTTTTGATACGGCGAGTAACATAATGATAGACTTAAAAAAGTTTTTTCTTTTCATTGCCTTAATAAAAAACAGGCTTTACCGTTTTGGATGGTACAAATGTAAAATTCTTAGATTATTCAAAGTTGTCTTATAATAAAATTATTTTGGCATTAATAAATTAAACGTTAACTTTTTCTTTTAATTTTAAGAATACCACGTACTTAATGATAATGTTTAAAAACAAATGTTGTTTGAGCCAGTATGTGCAAAGACTATATGAATTAAAATAAAGTAGTGAAAATATGAATAGTACTATGAATAGTGAACGATTTCTGACTTTGAATAAAAGGATTAATAAATATCTACGTGATAGTGAACAAACGCATACAAATATGTATATCAACTCAAGATTCCCCTTAAACTAGAATCACACTTTGATATTTCAAGGGAGCGCAGGTGTTGACGGCGCGACAACAGCTCATATGAAATTGTATTATTTAATTAGTGAAATGCAGAGTGCGTGCGCGAGTTGGCGGGAAACATCGTCGGGTAATTAACACATATTAACGTATTGTTATTATGCAGGATGCCTTTACATAGAGCCTTCGTATTTACAAAGATAACATGCTTTAAATTATGGTTATTAATTAAAAAAACGTGTGTACTCTGAACACCAGTTGGCAATGCCACGTAATGCTCAGAAGTATTAGTACCTCTGCCAACCCCTTCAGGGTTGTATGGCGTGAATGTTTGAGTTTGATTGTTAATTATGTTTGAATATAGCAATCAGATCAACTATATCCAAAGTGAGTACAATTATAAATTACTTAGCAAACGTTTTTCTTAATTTAATTCTATGTATTTGTAAATGTTTCTCCATATTTGATGTGCAATAAAGAGTTTTCTATCCTATTCTATTCTATTAACAAAAATCTTTACTACGTATTCCGATACCACTTAAAACGCAATTATTCGCATCGAACCAATACTAATACAATACGAATTACCTGGCTCACCGCTCCTAACATCTCTTATTAGACCACATATATTCCAATCCGCCAAATTTCCACTTCAGCAGAGCTAGTACGAGCCGTCTTTTAACTAGATAGCGCGTGGTATAAAACTGCCATCTCTTACGCACTTACTTAGTATCGTATACCGTCATCTCATTCTAACCGATATCGTGTCGACAAAATAGCGCTGGTGCTAGGCCTCCATATGTGTAACAATCAATAATTCATTGTAATCCTCGAATAACCACCAAATAATCCAACCAATTTCGTCTATGGCCTCTATGTGCTGTTTGAATTTGAAATTAGTTACGTCTGAATAAGATCCAAATTCATTTGAATGATCAAAGCGATAAACGAGGCTGTGATCCTAGTAAACCATGTAATGATGCGCTAAATTATGGAGACATACTTATCTTCTTACACTTACGTATATTGATTTATTTATTTATTATTATTTATTTATTTTGGACAAACAACAGACACAGACTAAATACATTATTTCTAATTAAATTACATGGTGAAATCAGTCTGTATCCAGAACTGTTCATCACAGAATATTTACATTTCTATTATTATTCTATTTATCTTATCATAATAAACATATTTTAAAAACTTATATGAAACTGAACTTTGTATAAAATATATAATCAGCATTTAAACATTATAAAGCTTATAACTAATACATCTATTAAATGGGATTGTGTTTATACAAGTTTGTGTGTGTGTGTGTGTGTGTGAGTGTGTGTGTGTTTGTGTGTGTGTGTGTGTATGTATGTATGTGTGTGTGTGTCATATACTAAAATTTATCATTTAATGGTATCATTTATCAGTATGCTTCGCTTGAGCTGGAGTTTAGACGAATTAAATATGTCTATAGAGCTGTAGTTTTTATTGTGTGATTCACAAATCCTACGCGCGAGGGGCGCGCTCGCCAGCCACCGTGCGGACGGGCTCTACCGCGAACACGGCTGTGTGCGGCAGCCGGCTGTCGGGCCGACGCGGGACGCGGTAGCCTATTTCGTTGGACAGGGGAATGCAATCGTAATGGTTAAAACATATGTTATGGAGCGTCATTTGGTCAATAAGTTGTCGTCTGTCTGTCAGTGATTGTAGGTTGTATTTTTTAAGTAGATTAGTGTAAGACATTCTGGAATGATGAAATTTGTAGTGTATGGCTTTAAGGGCTTTTTTCTGTATGGATTCTATCTTATTGGAGTACTTTGAATAGTAGGGATTCCAAATCACGCTGGCATATTCCAACTGAGACCTCACCAAAAATTTGTATAAACAAACCATAGATGATTTCCTTTTGAAATGTCTTCCAGCACGCAAAATAAATCCTAGCATTTGATAGGCCTTTGTACAGATAGCCTCTACGTGGGCATCAAAACTCAAGCTTTCGTCGAAAATAATTCCTAAGTCCCGAATTTGTGATACCCTCTCTAAGGGACAGTTATCAATATGGTAGTTGTGCAAAATTATGTTCCGGTTTTTGGTGAATGTTATTTGTTTACATTTGTTGTGTGCTAGGTATAAATTATTTTCTTTACAAAAACGACCAAAACGGTCCAGATCCGCCTGAAGAAGTTGGGTGTCGTTTATAGTTTTGATAGGCATGAATATTTTAAGGTCATCTGCAAATAATAAGACTCTGCTATTTTCAAAACACCTTACAATTTCGTTCACAAATAGTAAATACAACAATGGGCCAAGGATAGAACCCTGTATCACACCGGAGGTGACCAGCCTCTTCTCTGAAAGGTGACCATCTACCCTCACTACCTGATATCGATTAGTCAAGTAAGAAACGAACCACCTTAAAAAGTCTCCCTTGATACCATCATAAGCTAATCTAAGGAATAGCATGATGTGGTCTATTTTGTCGAAGGCTTTTAAAAAATCGGTGTATACAGCGTCTATTTGTATTTTTTTGTCCATGTGACGGAAAATGTAATCGGAGTATACTATCAAGTTTGTCACAGTTGAACGGCCTCTCAAAAAACCGTGTTGTTCCTCCACTATGTGGGGTTTTAAGTTTAATATAAGGTTTTGATGTACAAGGGATTCTAATACTTTTGGTACAGTAGACAAAATTGAAATCGGCCGGTAATTAGTAATGAGGCTTCTGTTGCCCGATTTATGTAATGGAACTATATGAGCCAGTTTCCATTGATCAGGAAATATACCTTCAGCCATGCATTTATTAATATTTAACGAATAATGGTAACTAGGACTTATTAATTACTATTTGGATGTCAATTAAGTTTGGCGGGAATAATATATGAAAATAAAGTATCAGTGGTGATCGGTGTCCGAAAATAATGGGAAAAGTGCTAATTAAATTTGCTTACTGTGTAGTGTCGGCTTAAAATAACACTACCCCATTTTTTCCGGTGGGTGTACGTAAGAGGCGACTAAAGGTATTGGGGATTTTAAGAGATTTTGGGCGATGCGGTTGGAGACCCATCACCAACATCCTTTATTTTGCCATCTTTTCCCCACTCAACTTTCCAAAAGTGGCTGAGGAACTTCTAGTTCCTTAGCTCTGGCTACCCCTTATTGGTATTTATAGCCGTGAGTATATGTATGTATGTATGTGCTAATTAAAGCCGATATTTAACGGCAAAGAAACCTTTAGTAAAAAGCCGTTAGGATAGAGTTACATGGTCACTGCTCACCCCCTATGTCATTTATGGTCATATTATGTACCCTATGCATTTTTTAGGGTTTGAGCTATACATAATACATATACATACATTGTTTATTTGAACACTTTATTGCATACAGATACAATGCATTTATAAAGGTACAGATCATTAGAACTAAGTACACAAAGGCGGACGATTAAAGAAAAACCTTACCTTATTATCCTGTGATCGCAAGGCGCGGCCGTGGGAGCATAAATATGTGAACTTACACCGAAGATAATTGGAGGCAGCAGGATTGTTAAGGGCATTATATAAAACACATAAAATATGGGTATTCCTCCGAAGTCTAAAATTGAGCCACTTTAATTGAGCGCGATACTCAGAATTACATGTTATTAAATCGGCTGTTTTTTAGATTTTAAAAAGTTAACGTGTTTTAAGGGATTTTTGGGCGATGCGGTTGGCGACCCATCACCAAAAACCTTTACTTTACTATCTTTTCCCCACTCAATTTTCCAAAAGTGGCTGAGGAATTTCTTATTCCTTAGCTCTGGCTACCCATTCTAGGGATTTATAGCCGTGAGTATATGTATGTATGTATGTTAACTTACATTTACAATTTTTTCCTCTTTATGATAAGTATATAGATGTAGATTAGTCAAAGGAGTGGTCACAAGTAGCACCTTACTTTTTTATATATTCTAGTCTAATATCTAGATATATTTTTCTGTTTTTAACTACCCTTATACAGGATTTAAGTTGTAACTGTATGTACTTATAGTAATAGAAAACGCTACACTTTCCATGTAACAAATATAACATTGCAATAGTCCGACGCGACACGAGTGTGTAGCAGACGTTTCCACTCCACTGGCGCTGTTAGCTCGGCGGGGGGCTGAGTAATAAGTGGCTGATACTTTATTATCTCTATATCTATGTGCGTTTATGATTATGAGTTTTTTACCTAGGAAAAGGAATTGTAACTCATAACCTTTAGTATGAGAAACTATGTAAGAAAATGAGCTTTTAAAAAAATATTGAAAAAATGTAAATTGATATGTGATTTAATTTGACCTTTTATTTTTCTAATTTCCTATACCTTATTTTATAAAGTTTTCCCTTGTGTTCAAAAAAGCAGGCGTCCGAAGTATGAAGAATAAAAGAGCATGTATAAAAAGAGTGATGGATGTAAACTAAACTATAAAGGTTAGCCAGGATCGTACAAAGTAGCGATCGCTAGTCTCTGCCTACCCTAACGGGAGCTATGGCGTGAGTATGTAACCTTTTCCACACATTCAACTTAAGAAAGGGTGTGAGGAATTTCCGATTCTCAAGCTCTGGCTTACCCTTTTGGAATTTATAACCGTGAGTATGTATGTATTATTTTATTGTTGATAAACATACGATATCGTTTAATTTAAATCTTTTTTTGTTCATGAAAACCTCATGTCGGGATTATTACTAATAAATAAAGAATAAATAAAGGAAAGAAAAATTTCGCACTGGCAGCCAATTGACACGGTAGCTCAATTGGCGTCGGGGCGTTTACCCGAGGTCGCGGGGTTGATCCCCGCCTGTGTCGAAAAATTTTTCTTTCCTTTATTTATTTTTTATTTATTAGTATACGATATCGTTGTTTAAATTCATTACATTCCAACTGAAATATGGTTGAAGTAAATATTAAGAAAACTGCTCGTGTCCCAAACTAAGAAAGGCATTTAAACTATCCAGTGCACCAAGCTGTCGGTTGTTCAGACTCTGGCGTTTGTGAGCAAAACCTCGTGATAGGAATTGTCTTTCATATGAACTAACTATAACTCCTCTTTCAATACGTTCGGGTAACCTTAAACAGGTTTTTATCTTCACAATAACTAATCCAATCAACTAATGCGAATATTATATTACATTATATCATGCAATAGATAAATATAGAAGGGGTTTTTATAAGACAAATAATGTAACTCTACGTTTTCGAAGTCACGCAATGAACAGGAAAACATGTCCAAACTCTCCTTAATCGATATTAATGTTAGAAGTGCCTTAAAGATTTGTGGAGAATCATCCAAAAGGTCAGACGATAGTCCAAACGGTCCAAAGTAAACGGACCAACCACAAGGGTTCTATTAAAATGATGAATATGAGTTATTGTTTCTTCCTCTTCAAGGTTATTTATATGTACATACATATACTCATGGCTATAAATCCCTAGAAGAGGTAGCCAGAGCTAAGAAAGTGTCAATTCCTCAGCCACTTTTGGAAAGTTGAGTGGAGAGATGATGGTTAAATAAAGGTTGTTGACGATGGGTCTCCAACCGCATCGCCCAAAAATCCCTTAAAAGCCCCAATACCGTTAATCGCCTCTTACGTACACCCACCGGAAGAAATGTGTTAGTGCTATTCTAAGCCGACACTACACAGCCATATATGTTGTTTTTAAATATATCTTTGAATTATATTTCCTTACCATATTATACATTTACAATCATAAATTATCTTGGCTTGAGGGCTAACTTGATTCGTGTACTATGTCCGTATATATTTATAAATTTATTCTTGCAATGAGGACGAAAACAGCGCAAGTATGTTGACAATTAATGTTAAAGTGAATACTCATTGACTGGACCTTTCGGGTCAATGGTTCAACTATTAGTTAACAATATCATGAGTCTACTAGATATATTCTTACTCACGCTCACATATAATGGCAGAGGCGGTAATGGTACTACTGAATCTGAACATCAAGTTATTATTTTTAAACTTGTTTATAGAGTAACTATTTTTGCCTGAACTGTACATATATACGTGAAAATGGGAGGTGAATCGCTGTTTTCTAATAAAATGTCACATGATTAAATATAATTCATCATCATGTGACCAATTCAGGTTCTGTACCAATGCCTGTTTGCATGAGAGCGGTGTTTTTACTGAGCTAACAGATTCGTATTATCTACTAACAAGACCTTTCATTTGATATGCCACACGATGCAGTTTTCAGTTTTTTTTTTTTTTTAATTTTCCCCTTCTTCTCAAAAATGACCCCCCATATACAGATTTCATCTGCTCACGTCACACTTCTGTGTTTGGGTCACAGGAATTGATATGTGTACCAAATTTCAACTTAATCGGTCTAATAGATTCGGAGATAATTTACTGTAAGCGACAGACGGACAGACACACGAGTGATCCTATAAGGGTTCCGTTTTTGTCTTCAGACGTACGGAACCCTAAAAATGGCCTTTAATAAATCTTATTAATTCGTTCTAAAAGTTTCTGATCGCACAATATTCATGTACGTGTTATATGTTACGAGCTGACTAATGGATCTTAATTCAATTATCCGTAATCACCATTGATAGACCTTAATTTCTGATTCTCCCGACGTAGCAAAAAAAACTATCCGATTTGGTTTAGCTCAGTTCAGTGTATATCTAAAAGAATAATATCCGAGATTTATTTTTGCCGTATTTCAAGTTTCATGATATCAAAATCATGCACTTATTATACCTGTGTAAAAGGTTTTTTTTCAGTTAGCGCCTTACAAAGATGTATTCTTTGATAGCAGTATATTCGGAACGTAAATTGCTAACTCACACAACCGGAGTGGGAATATATGATCGATTAATAACAATATAAACGTATGTACCTGTTCTCATTTTTTTGATACCAAGATTGTATTTTTGTTGAGTTTTTAGATACTAAAATAATTGATGGGTGGTGCCTGGAGACCCGTCACACAGACTTGTCCTACGAAAGGCTCCAGACTCGTTCCCTATAATGTGTAATATCATTTTATCAAGTAATCTAACTGTAATACAAAGCATGTAATTCATTCATAGCTGTGTAGTGTCGGCTTAGAATAGCACTACCTCATTTCTTCCGGTGGGTGTACGTAAGAGGCGACTAACGGTATTGGGGCTTTTAAGGGATTTTTGGGCGATGCGGTTGGAGACCCATCACCAACAACCTTTATTCTACCAATTCTTCCCTTTGTTCCCTTTATCTTTTTAGGGAATTAAAGCCGTAAGTATATATATGTATGTATAAGTCATTCATAAAAACGTTTTGGTGGATTATCTATAATATAGGTTATGTGATAGTATTAATAAATAAAGGAAAGAAACAATCGGTGTCTGAAAAGGCCCGAATGGCTGTGCATGATGCTGTTCTTGTCCCTACGCTTATGTATGGAAGCGAATGTTGGGTGTGGCAGAAGAAGCATGAGAGCAGAGTGAATGCAGTAGAGATGAGGTCCCTCAGAAAAATTTGTAATGTTAGATTATGTGACCGAGTGAGAAATAGTGTTATTCGTGAAAAGTGTCGTGTGAAAGATGATATTGTAAGAAAGATAGAAAAAGGAATATTGAGATGGTTTGGGCACATAGAGAGGATGGATGATAGAAAATTGGTAATAGGGATCTATAGAGCTAGTGTGGATGGTAATGTTAGTAGAGGACGACCACGGAGAACACACTTGGACCAAATTGAGAGTGTGCTCAAAAAGGCTGGCGTCCGAAGTATGAAGAATAAAAGAGCATGTATGAAAAGATTGATGGATGTAAACGAAGCTAGAGAGGTTTTTCAGGATCGTGCGAAGTGGCGATCAATAGTCTCTGCCTACCCCAATGGGAACTAATGGCGTGAGTATATGTATGTATGTATGTATGAAAGAAACATTTCGACACTAGCGGGCTTTATTTACCCCTTATTTATTAGAAATAATCCCCACGTGAGGTTTTCATATGCGAAAACATTCTAATTATGTGATAGTATATTTTCTGGGTTCAAAACCTGCATCAAATATCATGTTCACTTTAATTTAATTTAGATATAAGTAGTTTTAAGGTATAGTTATAGGTCAGAGCTGAAAAGCGAAGCTATCTGCTTGTGTGAAGTGTGGATAGAACGAGCTTTGCACCTTTTTGTCTGTTGTTTGATATCATTGTTGTTTTTTTTTTTGTTACTTTATTTTCTTGTATTGTTGTATTTCAAGAGACAAATAAAAACATTTTGTATTATTATTATCTATGCATTTATCATTTAGACTTCTGTTTTTTCATTTTACAAAATATTTGAAGTTCTAAAAAACCTATCAATTAGGCTGATCTGGTCGAAAGTTTATAAGTTTTCTGACCACCATATAAAAAAATATTGCCCGTTTGTCTAAACTAATACCTCTGTCACACCTGCGGAAAGAGACAGCTTGAATATTTTATCTATATAATAATTATTCCGATAATTATTTTCATTACACCGAAAAGATCGCAGCTAATAACAGTCGATTAAACATAAGAAAAGTCCCTAATACGAAACTGTCATCAAGGTTGCTACAAAATTTATCTGAAGCTCCCAATGCCAGCTGAAATAGAGCTATAAAACTATCGTCCTAAGACCGGAATTAGAATGAGTACGCAAAAGGTCAAACGGCTTATAGGAGCAGTAATAAAAGAGGTAATGATCCAATCCATTTGTTCCGTAGTTTTGTTAAGTAAGATCCTTTGATCTGAAGGATTATCGCAGGCTTTGCTTTGGAGATCACGTGGTGAGAGCATGGCTCGGAAGCCAGGGGTACTGGATTTAATTTTGGATATAACTCAACCAATAAAGTGACAAAAATGGGACACTATATATTTTTTTCCTATTTTTTTATGTACAATTTACATTGTTGGAATTTTTTGTTTATGAATAATAATAAATATAGCAAAGAAGAATTCGCACTAGTAACCACCTGACACTGTAGTTCATTTGGCAGAGCGACGGAGGCGTATACCAGATACTGGTTCGATCCCCACCAGTGTCGAAATTTTTGTTTCCTTCCTTTATTAGTAATGTACATAGCATTAATGTCCCTTTTGTTGAGCTTCCTTAATCTGTTATCTTTTACTCTATACAAATTATTATCTATCGTATCGATCAATATTATCTATTCTTAAAAAAATATCAGTAAGATGATATTAAAAACCAAGAAAAAATGCGAATTGGTGCGTCCCATATTCCCCAAATATCTTCGACGGGTACTAGGCGATCACATCAGCGAAGGAGGTAATCGCGCCGAGCCTATAAACCGGTTGATTTAGAATATACGCTGCGACACCAGGGCGGCAGGAAGCCGGAGGAGTTTTCATCTCCGCCGGATATCACGCGATACCGATTCAGAAAACGATCATGCGAGACCTTTTTCAAGAACCTGCGTTTGAATATTTATTTGGGATCACATAATTTAAGTATAACTTTGCAGGTAGTGCGACTCACACAAGTTTTATGGTTACAAACAAATTGAAAAGGGTTTGGACGTGTCAACTATACTCGTATTTTAGTGTTCAGCACGTTCTGCAAAATTTGTAATATAAGTTTATATAATCGAGTGAGAAAAAGTGTGATACGTGAAAAGTGTGGCGTGGAAACTAATATTGATACAAAATGTTGAACAAGATGGTAAATAATTTGGTGTTAATGAAGGTGAACGGAAAAGTTAAATTAGGCAAACAGATATATATATAGCCTATTTTGATGTTAAGGTCTGAAGTGCAAAAAATAATATACATATATGAAAATACTAATCTATGTTAATGAAACTCACGGAATATGACAGGTTTGTGCGTAATCTCGGCAATCGATAGTCTCTGCCTACCCAATGAGAACTAATAGCGTAAGTATTTGTATGTAATAACTTATAATATAACTGGAAAACAATGTTCAATGTTTTTTACGTTTCGAATATTTTAAAGAATCGCAAAAAAAGCTTTCGTCAAATAAAATTTTGTTTAATACTTTTGCCTCAATTGTAGGACCACAACGCTCTCGGAAAAGTGTCCACAAAACATATATTTTATGAAACCTCAACTTTTTGTGAACGTAAAAAAGGACTCTTTTGAACCTTGGCCTTTACGAATCGTTGTTAAAAATAGGCATTATATTAATAGCCACATATCATTACCGTCGTGTGAATATACGGCTTGAATAAGTCACCAAGAGTGATTGTAATCTTCCCTCCAATTAAACGGGGCCCTTTCCCATTCGTATCGTTATGTATGACCCTTGTATTGTGTTATAATTGCGTATAATTTATATTTTATTTGCAGGATCCATTGTTGAGGTACCGAGTATTCCAAGTTTGAGTCCTCTTGGGACCAAGTTTGTATTTGTAGAGTTATGTGTATTTGTTGTTGTCAGGAGCGCTTAGTTTCCACGTAGTTTTGGGTTCCTGGTACTTGAAATGTTTGTGAGATATATCACACTGTCTGCGGTTGGCTGTCGTATGCGTTTATTTGTATTTTGTTTTATATAGCTTAAAGAGTTAGTTCGTATATTATGAAAACTATTAAAGTATAAGAGGGTTGGTGATAGGTGTCCAGCCACATCACCTAACAATCCCAAAAAAACACCAAAATACAAACTCGCATCTAATGACAACCGCCGGCAGAATTTATTTACATACATACATACATACATATTCTCACGCCGTTAGTTCCCATTGGGGTAGGCAGAGACTATCGATCGCCACTTTGTACGATCCTGCCAAACCTTTCTGGCTTCGTTTACATCCATCAATCTTTTCATACATGCTCTTTAATTCTTCATACTGCGGACACCTGCCTTTTTGAGCACATTTTCTATTTGATCCAAATGTGTCCTCTGAGGTCGTCCTCTACTAACATTACCTTCCACATTGGCTCTATATATCTCTTTCACCAATTTACTGTCATTTATCTTCTCTATGTGCCCAAACCATCTCAACATTCCTTTTTCTATCTTTCTTACAATATCATCTTTTACACCACACCTTTCACGAATCACATCATTCCTCACACGATCACATAACCTTACATTACACATTTTCACTTTTACAGAATTTATTTAATGCTACCTTAAGTGACAGCTTAATTAATTATTAAGGTAATTAAAAGTATGAAACTAGGGAAAGCGGCAGGGTATGACAGGATAAACACTGAAATGCTGAGGGCTGGTAAAGGGGTGGTGGCTTCCTGGTTGTACTTCCTTTTCCAAAAATGCTGGTCGAGTGGCAAAGTGCCACAAGATTGGTGCAAAGCGGTAATTGTGCCTTTATATAAAGGAAAGGGGTCACACCAGGAGGCTAGAAACTACCGTGGAATTAGCCTACTCAGCATTGTCGGTAAATTGTATGCAAAGGTTTTGATTGAAAGAGTGATGAATGAAACGGAAGATAAAATTTGGGATGTGCAAGCAGGATTTAGAAAGGGAATGGGATGTATGGACCAAATCTTCTCTTTAAGGAGCATCACCGAAAAGTTCTTAGCTAAGAACCGAAAGGTGTATTGCTCCTTCATTGATTTAGAGAAGGCGTATGATAGGGTGGTAAGAAAGTGTTTATGGGAGGTGTTATCCAAGTTCGGTTTGGGGAGTCGACTTATACGTGCACTGGTATCACTCTATGAGGATTCCAGTGCATGTGTGAGAGTAAACGGGGAAAATACTGACTGGTTCGGGATCTCTCGGGGTGTCCGACAGGGTTGTGTAGCTTCCCCGTGGCTCTTCAATTTGTTCATGGATGACTGTTTAACAGAGTTGCGTGAAAGTGATTATGGATTGAGAATGGGTGGATTCATCATTAAATGCCTCTTATATGCCGACGATCAAGTGCTACTTGCATCATCGGTGGAAGAGCTGCAAGAGATGATGAATATTGCATGTGCGTCTTTTGAGAAAAAGGGAATGAGGGTGAATGTGGATAAAACAAAAACTATGGTTTTTGAGAGAGAGGTGAATATGACCGAATGCGTGATTGAGATTAATGGTAAGAAAGTGGAACAAGTGAAAGAGTTTGTATATTTGGGAAGTTTGTTTACTAGGGATGGAAAGTGTGATGAAGATATCGAGAGAAGAGTGAAAAAGGGTAATGCGGTAAATGGAGCACTGGATAGTCTAATGTCTAGTCAGTCGGTGTCTGCAAAGGCCCGAATGGCTTTGCATGATGCTGTCCTCGTTCCTACGCTTATGTATGGCAGTGAATGTTGGGTGTGGCAGAAGAAGCATGAAAGTAGAGTGAATGCAGTAGAAATGAGATCCCTCAGAAAAGTGTGTAATGTAAGGTTATGTGATCGTGTGAGGAATGATGTGATTCGTGAAAGGTGTGGTGTAAAAGATGATATTGTAAAAAAGATAGAAAAAGGAATGTTGAGATGGTTTGGGCACATAGAGAGGATGGATGACAGTAAATTGGTGAAAGAGATATATAGAGCCAGTGTGGAAGGTAATGTTAGTAGAGGACGACCTCGGAGGACACATATGGATCAAATAGAACATGTGCTCAAAAAGGCAGGTGTCCGCAGTATGAAGAATAAAAGAGCATGTATGAAAAGATTGATGGATGTAAACGAAGCCAGAGAGGTTTGCCAGGATCGTACAAAGTGGCGATCGATAGTCTCTGCCTACCCCAATGGGAACTAACGGCGTGAGAATATGTATGTATGTATGTATGTAACTAACGCAAAAATTTTAAAGATAGCTTGTGTTTACTTCGTCATCGAACAAATATCATTTGACAAGAAAATACCCTGATTACCATCCCATGGAAGTCAATGCCAAATTAGAAGATATAACTTTTGGGTTTGCGCACAATGTCCACAATGTCCCCCTTACCATTATTTATTCTGTTAATAAATTTGACACCCACAATTATGACATATGCGCCAAATCAGAGTTGTAAATTTAACACAAATTTAGAACCGTATGTTCTTGTTGTTTTTGTGTTCGTTTTTAAGTTATCTTCGTTGTCGAAATAAATAAACAAATATTAAACGGACATATTATACACAGATCAACGTAGTCCCTCACTAAGTTAAACTGTTACAATGATATAGTAACTCAACATTATATTTAATATTATATAAATAACATCCAGACTAAAAAACAATAAATTATTCTCATAACATAAATGTTGTTCTCATCGGGGATAGAACCCACAACCTTTGTACCGAGAAACTAGCCACCTACTATCCACTCGGCACGTATGTCGTCAAATGATAAATCGTTAATTATATTCGAATCGAAATTATACGTCTATGTTGCAGTTTAAAAATTGTATGTTCCTACTTTTAGGTCATTGTCTTCTAAATTATTTGTTTTAATTCAACAAATTAAAAAGTATTTTTCTTTCTTTTCCTTCTTTCTACGTAAGAGACTCCTCTTCAATTCTTAGACGAATATTGGCTTATTTTAGAATCTTTGTTTAACACAAATTTAGATTGTTCATAAATTATTCATCACAAACTAAGGTTAACTTCTGTGAACTCAATGGAGACAATGACGAACGCCTATTACAAAATTTCAAATATAAACCTGATTTCACAAAATTGCAAATTGGCATTGACTTTAAGTCAGGCGTTTAATATCTACATTATTGTTCTGTGGACTGAAGTTTAACTTCAAAAGAACTAGAATTAATGAAACAAAGAGAGTAAATGAAGCAGAATATTTTGTGGAGAAATGAGGTCAACGGCCGGAACAGTGAGGGAAGAGTTTTCGAGAAAATAAGTCTTTAATTCAGGATTTTTCTAATAATTTGGAACAACATTGTTAAAGTTAAGGCATCAATTGTCAATTTTTATGGCGCCATATTTCGGACAACTTACAGTTTTAATTTATTTCATAAACGGAATAAATAAAAATTCGACTGTCCATTTTGAAATTAAAGCAGGTAGGTCTAGAGTATTTAAAAAGAACTGTTCTGAAGAAATTCAAATCCCATTTCAAGTAAGAATTTTTTCATTCCCTAGAGTTTTGAGATATTAAACTATAAAAGTGAGACATTTTTCTCGTCGCAAAATTAAATGGGAAGCGAGGCGAAAGTTGCGGCTGGCACCTTTCGAATTGTTCACTTTGTTCCTTATGAAACATCTTATTATGAAAATATATTATCTTCACTTCCTTTGTGGGGTACGGAGAGACGGAATTTTATTTTAAAATAACTATTTATTATATTCCACTTATTCTATTTGTATCTTATCTACGCTTTATGTTATGGCAGACGGACTTAAGGAGATTTTAATGTCATATTTTTTATTTCATTGCATAAAGGAATTCTTCCTAAGAAAATTGCGATAGCTGTACTCAAATTAGAACCTTTATATTTTTATTAGTCAAATGTTGTTTTTTGTATCAGTAAACCAAGCGGACAGTATATTTAAATAACAGAAGACCCAAAAGGTGATGTAAGACGTTAAGAGCAAATTTATTTATACATGCTTGTTTCTGCATGAAGGTTCACTTTTTTTACATATTATTTTAAACATTTAAATATAATTTTATGATTAGCAACACAATATTTGTTCAATATTGAGAATCTTAGAAATTATAGATTGTAGGATGGGTAAAAAGAACCTTTCAGTGACTTTGTTGTAAAATTTCCCAATATTTTTTTTTATTTTAATTGTTATTTTTGTTGCTATTAGAGTAATAAAAAGCCGTTTTTTAAGGACACACTTACTAGTTGTTTGAATACTCTCTCTTGAATTTCTCTTATACTTCAAAATAAAAAATCTCAAAACATTCATTCTACTAGTAAAGTTCATAGCCTTTAAAATATCATCGTATAAAAATCTGAAAATTATTAATCTCTGTTAAGTAGACCATAAAATTTGGAGTGGAATTAAAAACGTGCCTTCAGTAAAATATCATTCATTTACGAGCTCCTTTCTTGCAAATTATTTGGATGTCGTATAACAAATTTTGCTATTCAATAATAAACCTTAAAGTCTGAAATTTAAAGTCTTAATTCGTGTGTCTACTGATCTTTAATTTACTTCCCGTATAGAGTTGGAAACCAGATTCTGTGATATTCCATGTCATTTTAATTTCCTTTATTTGCGTAGAGAACTAAAGGAAATCGTATCGTAATAAGGGGTCATGAGCGCTGGCTGATGAAGGACTGAAGTTTCTCAATGGCCTTATTATTCGTTTGGGGTATGAATTACACTGATTGTTTGTAAAAATGGGCTATTTTACTGAAACTATTCTAATACTTGATTATTTGTAGTATTTTTTGTGCTGTGTAGTGTGGGCTTAGAATAGCACTACCCCAATTCTTCCGGCGGGTGTACGTAAGAGGCGACTAACGGTATTGGGGCTTTTTGAGGGATTTTTGGGCGATGCGGTTGGAGACCCATCACGAACAACCTTTATTCTACCATCTTTTCCCCACTCAACTACCAAAAGTGGCTGAGAAATTTCTAATTTCTCAGCTCTGGCTACCCCTTTTAGGGATTTATAGCAGTGAGTATATGTAAACAATGTTTCACAGTCACTTCTAGAAGTTGCTGCGAAACTAGATAGAGTAGAAATAAGAGATGGTTGGTTATGGTGCTGCTGCCACTTTGCCCACAAATTACTAAAAAAGCTTTCATACAATAAATGGGGAATTGTTATATTAAGCTAAATAATTTAAATACTTATTACCATTTCCATGACTAGTAATAATTTACTTTTGATTTCTAATTCTCAATAATACAATTTCCTACGCACTTTGCTAAGCCTGTATCGCTTGGGATAGGTTTTAGTAAAGCCTGAGTTTTATTAAGAAGTTAATCAAAAGAAAGCTTTTCGCTTTCAGCTCCCACGACTCTTACCTCGACCACTTTTTCTCAATTTTTAAAACGGTTAAAAGTTTTGTGATTCCGTAGCTCGCCTACCCCTTTTTGGTAATTATTGCCGTGAGTATATTTTCTTATGTTTACGCAATACATAAAAAGAGTTAACAATAGTATATATGTATGTATATATATAAATGTATGTCTTTTGCCGTGTAGTGTCGGTTTAGAATAACACTACCCCATTTATTCCGGTGGGTGTTCGTAAGAGGTGACTAACGGTATTGGGGCTTTAAAGGGATTGTTGGGCGATGCGGTTGGAGACCCATCACCAACAACCTTTATTCCATCATCTTTTCCCCACGCAACTTCCAAAAGTGGCTGAGGAATTTCTGATTCTGGCTACCCCTTCATGGGATTCATAGCCGTTAGTATAGGTTTTTATGTATGTATGTATGTATTTAGTCACCTGCTTTTAGAGTACCCATTATTTGCCTCGATTTACTTTTCTGGACTCACGTGACAGTCATCAGGTTGATTGATTTAGTTAATTATACCAGAAAAATTATTGATGTGAGGCAAGAAATAGAGATTTGTCCAGATTGGACAAAAAGGAGATAGATAGTCTCTGCCTCTACTCCAAAGAAATAAAAGTCGTGACTGTGAATAAGTAAGTTAAAACTTATGCAAGTATGTAAATTTTTCTCCATGTTTATTTTCATAACATAACATAAACGTTCACGCTGAATATCTCCGAAGGGGTTAGCAGAGGTACTAATACTTCTGAACATCACGTGACTTTGTCACCTAGTGTTCAGAGTACCCACGTTTTGCATGGACAGTGTACTCACGTGATAGGGGGCAGGCCTATCGCCGTTTTGTACGAATACACTGTCACATGACTAAGTACAACTCAGCCATGTGGGTTTCCTCACGATGTTTTCCCTCACCGTTAACAACCATGATAAATTAACCACACATATGTCTTTAGTAAAGACAAATTGGTGTAGGCCCGACCCAGGATTTGAACACTAGTCGTTTGCACGATAACCGAGTGTTCTACCCACTGGGCTATCACGGTTGCTTATTTATGCACGGTTATGTTTATTTTCATGAGTGTTATTAACCCTGGTAAGTTAACCATACATATTACTTCAACAGGATTTTAATATCTGACACCAGCACTTGAGGCTGACCAATTTTACTAAGTTATGAAGGTTTTAATCTATAATATAAGAGTCAAAATCATCGAGTATTTAATTCAGACTCACATTTTACCAATCAAACGACTGAATGGAATCCCTCCATTGAAATCTGCAAATTCTCATTTGAAAATGTGATTTATTAATCTGTGGTTGTGAATACTTCATAACACTTACTAAATTATTTGAACTAGATTAAATAACGATTATAATCGGTTAAATAATAATAATAAATTAATAATATTGGACGTAGCAGTACATAGTTTGGCGGCAAAATATTTAGTTTTGGGTTATTTTGATCTGACTTCCACTGTAGTTGCTTTTAATACATGCATACATATAGGTACTCACGGCTATAAATCCCTAGAAGGGGCAGGAAGGAATCAGAATTTCCTCAGCCACTTTTGGAAGTTGCCTGGGGAAAAGATGGTAAAATAAAGTTTGTTGGTGATGGGTCTCCAACCGCAACGCCCAAAAAATCTTCTATAATTAAATATTCTAATCCGCTAATACTAATAACAAATATCTACTAAAAAGAAAAAAAAAGTAAGTATTTAAATGTAAAATAATAAAAATGTACTCACGTATACAAGGCGAGGCGTTTAAGAAAACGGATAGTATTACCAAGTATTGCAATTTAGCGAAAAGCATTTTATTAAAAAGGATTTTAAAAGTGTTTGCAGAATTCGAGTGGGATCTGATTACAAAGGTCTGAGTGCTGGGGGCGGATCTCAGAAAAGCAAGAAGTATTAAATAGATAATCTTTTACTAAATCGTACACTGTTAAATTATACCTTTTTAGTTTTAAACTTTTCAGGAATTTTTAATTCCTTAGCTCTGGCTACCCCATCTAGAGATTAATAGCCGTGAGTATATGTATGTATGTAGTTTTAAAATGACTTTCGTGACTTAGTGAGAAGTCGACTAGCTTCTGGGTTTGGAGATCTCAATTTCACACGTACACGCCGTATATCCCCGAAGGGGTTGGCAGAGGTACTAATACTTCTGAACATTACATGACTTTGTCACCTGGTGTTCAGAGTACCCACGTTTTGCTTAGACAGTGTACTAACGTGATAAGGGGCAGGCCAATCGCCGTTTTGTACGAATACACTGTCACATGACTAAGTACAACTTAGTTATCTCTATTTACTGTTTACACTGCCTATCCTCTTTTATTACTTAGAGTGTTTACTACAACATTGGTAAAAGAGATTAACAAGCGCCAATGTAATGTTAGTAGAGGCAACCACGGAGGACACATTTGGCCAAATACCGAGTGTGCTCAAAAAGGCAGGTTTCCGAAGTATGAACATACATACATACATATACTCACGGCTATAAATCCCTAGAAGGGGTAGGCAGAGCTAAGGAATTAGAAATCCCTCAGCCACTTTTGGAAATTGCGTGGGGAAAAGGTGGTAAAAATAAAGGTTGTTGGTGATGGGTCTCCAACCGCATCGCCCAAAAATCCCTTAAAAGCCCCAATACCGTTAGTCACCTCTTACGTACACCCACCGTAAGACATGGGGTAGTGCTATTCTAAGCCGATACTACACAGCTAAAATAAGTATGAACAATAATAGAGAATGTATGAAAAGATTAATGGATATAAACGAAGCTAGAGAGGTTTGTCAGGATCGTATAAAGTTGCGATAGATAGTCTCTGCCTACCCCAATGGGAACTAATGACGTGAGTATATTTATGTTTGTAGACTTAAAATACCGGCATGTTTATATCTCAATACATATGAGACTTGGCAGGATATAAAAAGTTATATGAAGAGAGAACCTCAGAGTCAAGTCAATAAAGCCTCCGCTCGCTCGTGCATGAAAATGAAAAGAATTATTGAGGTAGCTGACGAACGCTGAATGTGACATTAGTCTAAATATATTCAATATTATATTTGCTACGGTATTTCTATGGAAATAAAATATATTTCCGAAATTGTGAATTTTATTTGGAAATCCTGTTCAATGGTACAAAATCATGACGATAAATAGTAACAAATGTATAAATGTGTATATTATATAAAAAGAAAACCTGCGCAAGTATGTGTGTACTAAGTAGGCTCTGAAATTATTCAACCGATTCTTCGAAATCTGTTATCAATAGAATACTAAAACCTTCAGAAGTTACATAGACTGAGCATCATGCTACGTTTAATATGGGGTGAGCAGAGACTGGAAACCTCGGATGTTAGGTTGTAGTGAATTTAGTAAATATCTAAAGTAATTTTGTAGTGTAAGTAGTGTAATATAGAGCGTGTAGATTTAAACCTGAAGGTAGGTATATATAGGTTTGAAACCTGTAATCTACAAAACCACTTTGTAAGTCTTTTCCCAGTTTGGTAGACATGGTAAGACTCACAAAGCACGGGCTCTTTAGGGCACGTTATCGAAACGGCTTTCCAATTATTATCTGGATACGAGTAAAACACGTGATAAAAAGTTTAAATCTCCAGTTGGGCCTACACAAATGCATATTTCCTAGTTGTTGTTGCCGTGTAGTGTCGGCTTAGAATAGCACTACCCCGTTTCTACCGATGGGTGAACGTAAGAGGCGGCTAACGGTATTGGGGCTTTTAAGGGATTTTTGGGCGATGCGGCTGGAGATCCATCACCAACAACCATTACTTTACCATCCTTTCTCACTCAATTTTCCAAATGTGGCTGAGGAATTTCTAATGCCTTAGCTCTGGCTACCCCTTCCAGGGATTTATAGCCGTGAGTATATGTATGTATGTATGTATGTTGTTTATTTGTCATGGTTGTTGACGGTGAGGGAAGCCATAGTGACGAGACCCACATGTCTAAGTTGTACGTAGTTATGTAACAGTGTATTCGTACAAAACGGCAAAAACGGAGCCAATGGAACTTACCAACAATTATAAAATAAAAGTATCAAACGGAAGAAATTAATGTCACGTTTCTGTTTGACCCAGAATCAGAAACTATTTTCTTCTCTCTCTATCGCACAACGGTTTCAATGGTGCAAGAACATTTACGATCATAAAATTCGGAGTATGCTTTTTAAAGCTTTAAAATCTAAAGTGCAGGTAAAACGCTAGTTTTAAGTACTTCAACTTTAGAATAGCTATATTCTTCTAAAGGCAACAGGCCTGCACCTATGACAAGAGTTTACTGTCCAATCCAAACGTGGGTACTCTGAACACCAATAACATTAATTTCAGGTGATGTTCCGATGCATTAGTACGTCTACCATACCTTCGGGGATATATGGCGTGAACATTTGAGTCTTTGTGTCTTGGATTATAAAAATGCTGGTCATTTAAAATCGTTTACTTAACGTTAAAGTGAATACTAAGGGGTAAATAGATATAAATATTCAATTTTTCCAATTTAATGTATGACTCAGTAAATTATACATAATATAGATAACGGACCTTCTGAATATAAAACCATCGACAAAAACCTTGATAACGCCACAGTGCGTGTGTTTAAACGTTATCTATTTAGAAGGGTTGTTAATGCAGAGGACAAACATCGTGAGCAAACCTCTACTTAGTAATACATCTTTAATTCTCTATTTATGCATACTACCGACTCAGAGAGTCATAGCTATTTAAGTGATTGTTAGGTTTTCCGTGTAGTGTCGGCTTAGAATAGCACTACCCCGTTTCTTCCGATGGGTGCACGTAAGAGGCGACTAAGGGCATTGGGGCTTTTTATTGAATTTTTGGGCGATGTGGTTGGAGACCCATCACCAAAAACCTTTATTTTACCGACTTTTCCCCACTCAACTTCCAAAAGTGGCTGAGGAATTTATAATTCATTGGCTCTGGCTACCCCTTCTAGGGAATTATAGCTGTGAGTATATGTATGTAACAGTTATGTTATGCTAAATGACTGGAGTCCCATCGCAAACCATCTTTACAATATCTTTACAATCGGGCCTCTGGTCATCATTTTGTGGGGTTCATAGCCGTGCATATAAGTGTGTATGTAAGTACTGCTACATTATTAAGTAAATTTAACCATGTGTGATTCGTTGAAACGTGGTTGAAACCTTTTATTTCATCGTAAGAAACATTTATTTGATACAAAGGTTTTTGGCTCTATCAACAACTTGAATCTAAAACTCTTTTATATGTAGTTATATTTCTGAAAGGGTGGTAAAGGTTCTTATATTTCTGAGTATCACCGCGTTTTACCTCCATGGTGTTCAGAGTACTTAAGTTAAAGTAATAGAGACAAAACATATCGCCGCTTTGTGTAAATACATTTTCATGTGGCTAAGTAATTTAGTGAATGAGACCTATGGAGCCTGTGGTTGGCTAGACATGCAGTGCCAGCTTACAATGTATCTACCCATTTCTAACCCTGGCCCGGGTGTCATAAGAGGCAACCAAGGGTATGGGGCTTTTTAAGTTGTTTTGTAATACAGTTGGGAACCCATCACCCTAGTATCGTTGCACTTTATTTCTACCATCTTGTCCCCCCTCAACTTCCTAATGTGGCTGAGGAGGTTCTGGCTATAAAGCTGTGGCTACGCTTTTTTGCATATTTATAGCCTTGATTATATGTTTGTATGTATCACTAGATACAATAGGACTGTATTTAGTTTTGGTTATTGGCCGTTGGATTTGGCAAAAAAGCATGAAATTAGAGTCAATGTAATGAAAATGATTCTACATTCATACATATACTCACGGCCATCCCTAGAAGGGGTAGCCAGAGCTAAGGAATTAGAAATTACTCAGCCACTTTTGGAAAGTTGAGTGGGGAAAAGATGGCAAAGTAAAGGATGGAGATGGGTCTCCAACTGCATCGCCCAAAAATCCCTTAAAAGTCCCAATACTGTTAGTCGCCTCTTACGTACACCCACCGGAAGAAATGGGGTAGTGCTATTCTAAGCCGACACTACATAGCATTTAAATTGAAAATGAATCTCTTCAGGAGTTAATGTATTATAAGGAAAGACAGAGTGACAAATAAAAACTTCATTGATATTGTGCGTTGTTTGATAGAAGAAGTTATGTAATATGGTCCGGACACATAGAGCGGATGACAAACACACATATTCACGGCCATAAATCCCAAAAAAAAGTAGCCAGAGCGTTAGAGCTAAAAATTTCTCAGCAGCATTTGGAAGTTGATAGGTGGTGAAGTAAAGTAACGTTGGTGACGGGTGAAAATCTTCAACCGCATCGCCCAAAAACCACTTCAAAAGCTCCATGCACTTCGTCACCTCCTACTACGCTCGTGGCAGAAAGGGGTAGTGACATTCTAAGCCGTCATTACACGGCAATATAGAGCGGATGAATAGAACCAAAATGGCAAATGAGGTATATAGAGCCAATGTGGTTAAATTTTTTAGTGCTAAGGCAGCAATTCAAAGTGGGACAAATAAAACAGCATATACGAAAAGATCTATGATTCTAGATTCTATGCCGTGTAGTGCCGGCTTAGAATGTCGCTACCCCTTTCTACCCACGGGTGTACGTAAGAGGCGACTAAGGGTATTGGCTTTTTATTGGATTTTTGGGCGATGCGGTTGGAGACCCATCACCAAAAACCTTTACTTTACGATCTTCACTCAACTTCCAAAAGTGGCTGAGGAATTTATAATTCCTTAGCTCTGGCTACCTCTTCTAGGGAATTAAAGCCGTGATTTTATGTGCATGTACGTTTGTACGAAAAGATCAGTGAATGAAAATGAGGCTTGATAGGTTTGCCAGGATCAAATCAACTTGCCATCGAATCTTTGGTTACTGCGATACTAACAAATGGTATAAGTGTAGTGTAATAAGTGAGTGCAACTTAGCCATGTGAGTTTTTTTACGAGGTTTTTTCCTCACCAATTATAACCTTCTTAAATTAATTACATCACTAAAAGGCAATCTCTTGCCTATCTCAAAGTGATCTACTTTCATGAGAAAATGTACATACATACATATTCTCACGCCGTTAGTGCCCATTGGGGTAGGCAGAGACTATCGATCGCTACTTTGTACGATCCTGACAAACCTCTCTAGCTTCATTCACATCCATCAATCTTTTCATACATGCTCTTTTATGCTTTATATTTTCTTTCTTCTATTTTATTTTGAAGAGATCTATAGAGCCAATGTGGAAGGTAACGTTAGTAGAGGACGACCTCGGAGGACACATTTGGATCAAATAGAAAATGTGCTCAAAAAGGCAGGTGTTCGAAGTACGAAGAATAAAAGAGCATGTATGTATGTATGAACATATTAAGACATATTGGTATAAGTGTAGTGTAATCACTAATGGCGTGAGTAGATGTGTGTATGTATATTGGTATAAGCTGACTCAAATTTCTTCATCTGTAGAAAAAAAAACTTCTTCCAAATTCTGGTGAACACTATTAAAACGTGGCCAGTATTGTTTCAATGCCTTTGTGGTCTAGCAGTTAAGTGCTCGGCTTCGAATCAAGAGGTCCCGGGATCGAACTCCGTTTTTAAGGGTTAATCTAGTTTGTAAGGCTTGAATCATCTGATTATCCGAACTCTAAGATGATTCCGTGCTTCGGAGGGCACGTCGAGCCACCGGTCCCGGCTACTATCATTTAAGTAGTTCTTAGCCAACCCACACTTGGCCAGCTTGGTAGACTAAAGCCATGTCTCCCTATATAGGATAGGTTTTAGCCTATACGTGCGGACATATATGGGTTGTGATTGTGAGATATATGGGCAGCGCATGATCCATCGTCGTAGAATGTTTGTGCGAGGCGTTTACCAGTGGACGTGCATTGGCTGAAATGATGATAATGGTGATGGTAATGATGGTGATAAAAAAAACAAAATAATATAATATAAGTGTCGTGTAGTGTCGGCTTAGAATAACACTACCCCATTTCTACCCGTGGGTGATCGTAAGAGGCGACTAAGGGTATGGGGGCTTTTTAAGTGATGTTTGGGCGATGTGGTTGGAGACCCGTCACCAAAAACGTTTATTATTATCATCTTTTCCCCAATCAACTTCCAAAAGTGGCTGAGGAATTTATCATTCCAAAGCTCTGACTACCCCGTTAAGGGATTTATAGCCGTGAGTATATGTATGTATGTAAAATAATATAAAAAGAAACAACTAGGAGGCTCTACCAATGACCAATGACCCCGAGTACTGCGGCTGTTTAAGTGTTTTTTTAATACAGCTAACATATTTCTCCCCGCGGGTGTCGTAAGAGGTCACATAGAAATTTGGGTGATGTTGCTCTCATACATATGACCCGTTACCAAATATCCTTTATATTACATCATTTTCCCAATAAACCTATTAAAATTCCTAATTTAATTCGTTTACTGCTGCTCAGGCGAACCCCTTTACAGGTTTGTAGCCGTGAGTATAGTTAAGTAGATAGACTCTATATTTGCTGTGTAGCGCCGGCTTAGAATAGCGCTACCCCATTTCTACCGGCGGGTGTACGTAAGAGGCGACTAACGGTATTGGGGCTTTTAAGGGAACATTGGGCGATGCGGCTGGAGACCCATCACCAACAATCTTATTATACCATCTTTTCCCCACTCAACTTTCCGAAAGTGGCTGAAGAATTTCTAATTCCTTAGCTCTGGTTACCCCTTCCAGGGAATTATAGCCGTGAGTATATGTATGTATGTATGTATGTACTCTATAATTAATCGGAAAACGAGAGCGTTTCTTATATTTGCTGTAGAAATTGAACCGTAACCGTAATCAGTAAACATGAAATAATGAAGGCTGACCACTATTCCAAAAGACAAAAAAGGTTTTCGTAGTCTCTATACAGTTTACGCTAATAAGTAAACTAATAAACATAGCTGATGATTGTAGATATATATTTTCTTTTCTTGTTTTGTTTGCTTTGTTATGTCAAATGGTTAAAAAGTATTGTCTCTTGAAACAGGACGTCGTGTAAGGTAACAAAATTTGTATATCTCAAGCTATTCAGCCTCTGAAACTATTCGATTACATGTTTTATAATGTCACAAAAGAAAACAGTAAACTAACAACCGTACTATAACCAAATACGCGCTCTATAATAACTCTACATTTGTAAATAATTATTACGTCAATTGTACACTTTCCGACAAATGAGTCACAGCTGACATTATTTACTCACGATATTTTATCAGCATTTATCAATATATAAGATAAGCTAGTAAAAAGTGTATTATTATATCAGTACCTGTGTAGGAGAGAAGAGCTGCAGTGAAAATTACGATGAAGTGAGGTTATGAGCGAGGAGCGCACAAACGACCGCCGCGCGCTGACACCGGCCAGACACTACTCGCCGTACTCGCCAAATGCGCAGCGAGGCCATGCACGCTTCTAGCTTAAACGCGCTTAACGATATTTGACTTACAACTGGAAAGTGCTTTATTTTTAGGCTTTACAAATACTCTACATTGGTTTTTTAACGGATGTAATTTAAGTAGTTTTCATGTCAGTATTTAAACCTTATAGAAGATATTCGATAAAATTTCTAGATCATAGTTTTAGTAGTTTAAAAAGTATGGCAATAAAATGTAGAGTAAGTCGCTACTAAATTCAATGTTAGCGCTGAAATGTAAGAATGGTAAAAATAAGGCTAAATATTCCGCCTGCAGCGCTAAGTTAGCAACGCTGATGCGCAGATCGATCGGCTCCCTTCTACCGCGGTGTTACGTTCCAAATCACACAATCGACTAACATAAGTAGGAACAAACTCAACCGAACTCGGTAGAACGGAATGCATCTGTGACGTAGACTTACCTAAGTATATCAATATATGTCTCTCTCTATTGTTTTTGTAGCAAAGTCGAGTTGACTCACAAAGAATGCCCGAGTGTAAGTTCTTACGTTAATTAGCCAAGTTGGCGGACAAAAGATTGAATGAATTCGGTTTGATTTGTGTGGGGCGGAAATATAGGTCACCGGGTTTTTATGCTAGTGCCCCTAATTAAGACTTGAGTGAGAGCGCCTTGAAAAAAGCTGGAAGAAGTGAAATCCTTACTCTAATTAAATAAAAGTTTTGGTTTTTTGTCCAACCTCAATAGCTTAGTGTGCAAGCACTGGCTGAGGTGCAGAATTAAATCCCTGAATCAGGCCTAAAGTCGAATGTGTATTTGGTCATAGTTAGTTTTGGGTTTGTTTGTGAAAAGGAAAAACATTGAAAGGGAAATCATATGCCTAAGTTTTACTTACTCGTTTGAAAGTGTTGGTTCATACAATGCAGCAATATTTCGGCCTATTTTTCTATATTGTAGTTATACTATGCAAGCAAAAGTAGGACTTTGACCACTGTAAGAAATTATAAGTAAAATAATTAGCAAGTAAAATTTTTAATTTTGATTTAAGAATAAATTTTTACTAAAACATATTTTAAAGTGAGATAGAAAGAAAATGTTCTATTCTAAAAAACAGGGTATTTATATGAATAAAAGAGATTAGGGTGAATCACACTATTCATAGCTTACGTTTTGCTGCACTGATTTGGCTGAAAATTATTAACGAGCAAGCTTAGAACCAGGAACGAGACGGATAATTTTATCCCGTAAAAATATATTTTATAAAACTACGCCTTTTGGGAGAACATGTAGATGAAGCTCGAGAGGTTTCTCAGGACCGTACAAATTACAAAGTGGCAATCGACAATTTTTGTCTACCCCAATGGGACCTAATGGTGTAAGTATATGCATGGACGTATGTTTCAGAAGAAACACAGACCATGTAAATCACTCATACATTTATAATAAAACACTATCTACGCGACTCAACTTTCCAAAAGTGAAATTTTTAATTCCTTAGCTCTAGCTACCCCTTTTAGGGATTTATAGTCGTGAGTATATGTATGTATGTATGTACTATCTACACGATTTGTTTACTTAGAGTAGACTCTAGCCCCTTGGCCGGGAAATATATGACATCAAAATCATGACTTTGAATGGCACTACCCTGGCGCTTTCCATGGGTGGTGTGCGAGGCAACTAAGTTATATGGAGACTCTCAAGTGATTGGTAGATAATGAGGTTGAAAATCTATCACCATCTATATTTATAATTATAATTTTCCAAATATATTTTATAACTATATTATTAAATAAATAAAAAAATACCATTATCAAAATAAATCTATATTTATAATTATAATTTTCCAAATATATTTTATAACTATATTATTAAATAAATAAAAAAATACCATTATCAAAATAAATAAGTATAAACTAAGTAATGTGATGTTGTGATTTTTATTCGTATTTTGTTTTGTTATCTCATTTATCGATTTATTTATTTATCTTTGTATTAGGCGTCAAATTGATGTTTTAAATAAAACAATATTTTTTTTCAAAGCAGAAGACTTGATTTACATTTTTTATCTTAGAAAAGCACTAACCCATTTCTTCCTGATCGTATCGCAGGATATTATAGTGACTCTATCATAATATTTTTTTTTGTTTTTATTTCATTATTCGACGCTGTGCGTCGTCCGGGGCTGCTTTCGATTAGCCTTACTACACTACTACCTACCTAACCTAACCTGACCATATTGGACAATGGAATTTCAAAGTACAGGCATCTTAGGACAATGGAATTTCAAAGTAATTGTTGAGCGATGAACGTGAGAAATGATGTGATTCGTGAAAGGTGCGATGCGAAAGATGATATTTTAAGAGGATGATATAGAGTGTTTGCCGTGTAGTGTCGGCTTAGAATAGCACTACCCCATTTCTTCCGGTGGGTGTTCGTAAAAGGCGACTAACGGTATTGGGGCTTTTAAAGGATTTTTGGGCGATGCGGTTGGAGACCCATCACCAACAACCTTTATTTTACTATCTTTTCCCCACTCAACTTTCCAAAAGTGGTTGAGGAATTTTTAATTCCTTAGCTTATAGCCGTGAGTATGTGTATGTATGTATGTATGATGATATAGAGAAAAAGATAGAGAGGATGAATGGCTGTTAATGTGGAAGGTAATGTGAGTAAAAGGCAACCACGATGGACACATTTGGACCAAATAGAGAGTGTTCTCGGAAAGACAGGCGTCCGAAGTATGAAGAATAAAAGAGTATGTATGAAAGAGTCATCATCATCAGTCAAGAGTCATTATCATGTATGTAAACGAAGCTAGAGAGGTTTACTAGGATCGTACAAAGTGGCGATCAATAGTCTCTGCCTTCCCCAATGGGAAATAATGGCGTGAGTATATGTAGCGTAGAGTATGTGGAGCGATGCGGTAGCTCTAGCTACTTCATTTTAGGTAGCATAACCGTGCAATTGTGATTGTATGTATGATGTTAAGTTCCACTCAATTTTTATTTTGTGCAGTTACAATTAAACACTATACGTTTGTTAAGTGTTGTGTTTTTAGTTTGTATGTATGTAATTATATGCCAGTTACCTTCATACGCTGAACAAACTTAATTAAATTGAGAAAAAAAAAACAATAAATATGTGAATGCCAGTTAAATGTATACACCAATACTCTCCATGCTAGACTAATTTGACTCTTTACGTGCTTACTTTAACTCTAAAAACTCTAAACTTAGAACTAGATAATTACATTTTATGCAAACAAATATCAACATAACTCTATTAAGAGCTTTAAGAAAAGTAGATAATTGTGTATTATGTAATATTAAATATATTGTTAGGTTAGTATCCCATAATACAAGTAAGTATATCAAGAGGTGAAGGAGAAGGCTAAAAACAGAGAGGCATGGCGACTACTTCACAGACAAGAGCGTGGCTCTTAAATTCAAGAGAATAAAAGTACTACTTAGTTTGGGGTTAACTTGATCTGCGTATTATTAGTTGGTATATTTATATATTTATTTATGTCATCGCACATAAGATATTATATTCTTTATTTCACTGTCGAAAACACAGAATAATATCTCAAATTTATTAAACACAGCCTTAAAAGCCTAAATAAAACCTACGTTTACCTATACGCAGAGTTCTATACATACACAACAAGAAAAAAAAGGAAAGGAGTTACTTGTTTGTTTCGTTTGAAATTCATGTCGTGAAAAGATTGGGAAATTGCAGTATTGATTTTCTATAAAACTAATGTATTTTATTTATTTTTTGTATCTTCCTTTCTTATTCAAAAGCTCATTAACGACAAGTGAAATCCAGAACCTGCAGGTCGTATTTACATTAGTCGCCGCCCAATCATCGCCGCCACGCTCCAGCTCAGCCCTACTCCCAACATTTGCTCTGCGCTCCGCTGAACTCGGGAGCTCTACTCTCCAAACCGACAATAATTTCGTCCGTACCTCTTCTAACTGCTTGTAAAATATATTTGTGTCGCACTCATTGATTCAAAGGTCAAACAGAATTTATTATACAAGTGTAGGACAGTTATAAATTTGAGGTCACTAGTCGAAGAAAGAAACCAATGAAAACTACGGAGGTTTCGTTCGATTCTTCGGATATTACCATGTATACTCACGTAGTAAAGTCTGAATTGTTGTTTCATGCGAAACAGAAATAACATATAAACATATACTCACGGCTATAAATCCTTAAAAAACCCTTTTTAAGCTTGGCTACCCAGCCATAGCTTTGGAATAAGAAATGTTATAGATACTTTTGCTGTGTAGTGTCAGCTTAGAAAAGCACTACCCCATTTCTTCCGGTGGGTGTACGTAAGAGGCGACTAACGGTATTGGGGCTATTAAGGGATTTTCGGGCGATGCAGTTGGAGACCCATCACCAACAACCTTTATTTTACCATCTTTTCACCACTCAACTTTCCAAACGTGGCTGAGGAATTTTTAATTCCTTAGCTCCGGCTACCCCTTCTAGGGATTTATAGCCGTGAGTATATGTATGTATGTACTTTTGGAAGTTGAGTGGTGAAAAGTACTAATAAATGATTGTTAGGGTTAGGTCTCCAATTTTATCGCCCAAAAATCCATTCAGAAGCCCCTATACCCGTTACGGTCACCCACGGGTACAATTGGAGTAGTGTTATTCTAAACCGACACTACACAGCTATAACAAATGGAAATAAATGTTACTAAAAAGCTATAGTAAAATTATCGTTTTCGTTGTAAGGAGTAGACCTCCCGAGTATTAATACGAACATACATTTGGCATATTCACTCGTAGCTGGGAAACTTTGCTCCGATCTCGCGACTATGTTCTGCGTATAAAATTGAGAATGTTAACGAGAAGCACAATTTGTTGCCGTTTATAACTTTGCTGGTTTCAATGTTATATATTAAGGGAAAGGACTTATGTTATAAGTGTCATTGGTTTATTTGGTGAACATAACATAACATAACATAAACGTTCACGCCGAATATCCCCGAAGGGGTTGGCAGAGGTACTAATACTTCTGAACATCACGTGACTTTGTCACCTGGTGTTCAGAGTACCCACGTTTTGCATGGACAGTGTACTCACGTGATAGGGGGCAGGCCTATCGCCGTTTTGTCCGAATACACTGTCACATGACTAAGTACAACTCAGCCATGTGGGTTTCCTCACGATGTTTTCCCTCACCGTTAACAACCATGATAAATTAACCGCACATATGTCTTTAGAAAAGACAAATTGGTGTAGGCCCGACCCAGGATTCGAACACTAGTCGCTTGCACGATAACCAAGTGTTCTACCCACTGGGCTATCACGGTTGTGAACAATAGTTTGAAAAGTCTAAATTGTGGTTTCTTAATAACAAGAGGATCTACATTAGTTATTATTCGGATACTTATGGTTTCTAACAACGTACATTGTGTGTATGTATTATATATCCCAAAGTAGAGTAGGCAGAGTTACAGAATTCGCAACCCTGTAAGGCACTTTTGCTAATCTTTTAATCTAATCTTTTAATTAATCTAAAAGCATATTTTTATTTTACATGCTCACATACATACAATTCTACTATTATAAGTTTCAAATAGCACTACCCTATTTTTTCCCGTGGTTGTTTTCAAGAGGCGACTAAGGTAAAGATCAGATGTAAATAAATGCCTTTTTCATAGTTGTTTCATATTAATATCATTTTACAAGTTCAACGTATTTTGTAGTAACTAAACCATCCATCAGCTTCCAAACCACCAAGCTACCAAAACGGAAATAAACAAAGCAGTAAGTGGTAGTCATGACAGCACCCATTGATCTAACTTTCCGCAGTTTTCATTACACTCACTCTAATGTAATATTCACTCGTGTTTATTTGAGTGCTGAAATTAATATTGTTGTTTTAGACTACATTCACTTTGAAAACGCAAACTGAACTTTACCGCGGTGAGTATATGAGTTATTTTTGCATCCGTTTATGCATTGTACTGGCTTTGAATAGCTTGATTCCATTTTCATTCGTGCAAAACATTAAATATTTAAAACTATCGGTCTGTAAAGTGGTCATTTGGCGATATTATTAGCAGTTAATCGTTAGTTATTTTCTTCATTTCATAAATTTATTTATAGCTGTGCAATAAGTACAATACAGTGAATGGATAGAAGTAATTAAGTTGAAGGGGTATATAGAACCGATGTAAATGGTAATATGGTAGAGGATGAAGGTAAAAATAAGATCAAATAGATTCTGTGCTCAGAAAGGAGTCGTCTGAAACGTGAAGAATAAAAAAGCTCCACTCAACTCAACTCAAACGTTGACGCCGTACATCCCCGAAGGGGTCGGCAGAGGTACTAATACTTCCAAACATCAGATGACGTTGTCACCTGGTGTTCAGAGTACCCACGCTTTGCTTGGACTTGGCGTTCCAAAACGTTACAAAAGTATATTAATTTTAAGGTCTTTTGACTGTATTCTACTTGTATGTCATCCTGTATTATCAAACCCCCGCTTTTCGTCTGATAATCGACAGTGCCTAAAGACGAAAATTCAGACCAATGTGTGTTACCAGTTGTGACCTAAGGCACAGAGTCTCTTACAGTGGGCCATAAGAAAACTCTCTCAAAATGGTCTCTCAAAGGGGAACGGAGTGGGATGTATTAAAAGTTGGACTATGGGTTCGAATCTAAAAAGAGAAGATCGTTCCCAAAAGAGTTGCAAAACTGAAGAGGCAATGGGCATGGGCAGAACACGCAGAACTATTATTTGCTACAATTAGAAATGGATAAGTACTTAGTTATGTTGGATGTTATGTTTTATGTTTTGGTTCCTTTTTGAGAGTTTATGATTTATGTTTTATGTTCTTATTTTATTAGTGTTAGTTTAATTTGTTTAACGAATTAGTCCTCTGTAATTTTGTACAATATAAGTAAATAAATAAAATTATTGGCTATTGGGTCTTGAAAGTTTTGGAATGGCAGCTACTATATTTATTTCAATAATATAATCTAATAAATAATATATAATCAAATAAAATATTTATTTCAAAATAAAAAGAATTGTTCTCTCTTTTTTGAACGGCAAAAAACTTACGTATAAGTTAAATCTTACTCTACTGACTCTTCTTTGGATTCGGAAGGTGTATTGTTGCGAGAAGAACCCGGCTTTTTACGTAGCAACACACATCTTTTGATAGTCATGTTGCAATATTTGTGTATGTCTGGAAATATCCTGAATAGAGCCCTGGTGACAAGAAGCAGTTTCATTTATCATATAATCATTTAAACTGTAATAAGCTTTTAAATGAAGACTGCGTTTTATAATTACTTTGAATTTCTTTTCTGTTAGATTCAAAATGTCATCAGGTATTTTATTATAAAATTTTACACATAACCCCATAAAAGATGTATTTATTTTTGACAATCTGTACTTTTGAATTGAAATTGTATTATTATCTCTAAGACTTCTAGTATGCCTGTCACAGTTTTTGGGAAATGTTTTCAATTTTTTTCATACATACATGATGTTTTCATATGACATGGCGGTGTCGTTATTATTATTGTTGTATACCAATTGTTTGTAAATAATTGTTTTTTTTTTTAAAAAAGAATTTAGAATTTTGAGTTTTGGATTTGAATTATATTTATGGTTTTAAACAATTCTCTCAGGGAATCTCGTGAACCTAAATTATAAATAGCTCTTATTGTTCTTTTCTGTAGAATAAATACGAGTATGGACCCAACATCAGCAGCTCTGCCCCAGAGTAAAATGCCATAAGACATGATGCTATGAAAATAACTATAGTAAAATAAATAATATATACGGTATGGCTAGGCCCCTCACAAGGAGACCCACAGTGGTGTTCTGAGTGTTATTTTGGAGGGTGGCCTATGTCTAGCAGTAAATACTTAATAAGTAGGAGTTTTGCCGCGTAGTGCTGGCTTAAAATGTCACTACTCATTTCTACCTTAGGAATTATTTTTCACTTTTTAGTTATATGGCTTCAAAAGCATGTTTTTTTGTTCTTTTTTTACTATATTTATTAAAAAAAGAAGCTTATTTATTAGATACTAGTGGATCGGCCCAGCTTCGCACGGGTAGCGTTGTTTTATAAGTATCTAAGGTTTCTTCAATAACCGCTCAAGCTTTGTGACATTTAGCGCAATGAAGTGTAGCTACACAGTTCAGGAGTGCTAATAATTGCTATTATTAGCACTCCTGAACTGTGTAGCTATAGCTTTGAATGCACTTTAATGAACGGTTCTGTATTTCCGTTTTCAAATAACAATCTAACAAAGAAATCATACCACGATGGAGGATGCAACTACTGGCGCCATCTAGTATGTAATATGTAAAATAATAAGGATTTTGTTTTGGACACGGGCGCGTGTGTTTATTTCATGTATAAATTAGGTGTTTCTCTACCGATTTCAATGATTCTTTTTATTGAATAGGTAATATTGTAAACTTTTTTATATAAGGGATGAGTGAGAGTATTACAAACGTAAGATTAAACAAATAGAATCAAAATGCTCCGAACTGCTAAGCTATCAGGAGTTACACGTGTTATTGTGAGTCAACCATAAAAGATAGACACATGCTATTGCAGAATATTTTTTACACAATTTTATAAAGCATATTTCCGTCATACTTGATTTCTATGTAGCTGTTTTCGTTCCATTTGATTGTTAAAGATGCCGTAGTGATCAAAGTTGTCTAGTAGTTGATTATTAATTATTTACGAGTAATTATTTATAGGTGAAATATATATTTCTAACGTTTTTGTTTGACGTGCGTTGTTCATCACTGCCAACCCTACATGACATCTAGCTTATGTGGTTTCTGAAGGTTTAAACTTTTTGTTACAAATATGCAAAATAATCTTACCTCTACACGATATAAACAAAGAAGCCTCTGTACAAGTAGCAGTAGAGAGTATGTTTAATATGGTTCCATACCTAATTTTATTTTTTGTTTCAGACACTTTATATTATGCAGGATGTCCAATACTTCCTCATCAATGAATTTAAACACTGGACTCCATCTCAGCCCACGGTTGTCAACAAAACTGATTCATCTGTTACTTTAGCGATTTCTATGTCAAACCAATTTGAGTTCATCGCCAATAAATTAATTTTTAGAATTGAGCAGAAGGAAAAGTTGCCACCTTGGAGTATTGTTTACTGGTTTGAATTTTAATTATATTTTATATACTGACCAGTTTTTTGTTCTTATAACATAAATTATTATACTCACGTCGTTAATAATACCTCGAATCGATCGCCACCTTATAGAGTCCTGAAAAACCTCACAAGCTTCATTTGCATTAATCATTTACTGTTATTAGTGCACAGGTAAGCATAAGTACAAACATAAGTACTGTAGTAGTTTATTGAAATAAAATAGCAGTGTACTTATGGCATGTTATAAATAAATTAATAATTAATTAATAAAGACCAATTTTATTCTGATTATAACGACATGATAGTCCAGTGGGTAGACCACCCGCCCGAAAACAGAAGGGCGTGAGTTCCAATCCTGGGTCGGGTCTACACCAATTTGTCTTTTCTAAAGTCATATGTGTGGTTAATTTATCATGGTTGTTAACGGTGAGGGAAAACATCGTGAGGAAACGCACATGGCTGAGTTGTACTTAATCATGTGACTGTGTATTCGTACAAAACAGCGATAGGCCTGCCCCCTATCACGTCAGTACACTGTCTAAGCAAAACGTGGGTACCTTCTCTGGACACTAGATGGCGCTACCATGTGAGTTCAGAAGTATTGGTATCTCTGCCAACCCCTTCGGGGATAAACGGCGTGAACGTTTATGTTTATGTTTATTCTGAACATTTCAATTGGCTGCCTTCTTGAGCAGATTCTCTATTTACTTATACTCTTATCCAACATTCATATTGCAGTAGAAAAAGGCTTGATTGTCACTTGTATGGTTCTAATGGAACTATGTAGGTCATGTGATAATCTTCAATGCTCAAATGCTTTCTTTTATATTAATTTTATTTTTATTACAAACGCATATATTATATAACTCTATTTCAGCGGAAGGAAACTTGAGAAGGAAATTCGGAATCTTACTCCAGGATTCCCCCACATATTTCGTCTAAAAATAATACTTGATACTAAGTCTTCAGCACAATTAGCAGAGAAGGCTGTTGAACACTATGGCAGTATAGAAAATGTTTATTTAGCATTTCAAAAATATGATGACAGTTTAAACAAAGATGTAGAAGATAAAAATGAAATTTATGAAGCTAACAGCATTTTAGGCGCTGAAGAAGATTCTAAACTAAACAGTTCCTTAACAACAACTCAAATTATTGAATCAGATAAGAAGGAAAGCATAACAACTAACAGAAAAAAGGAAATAGGTGATCCTGTTAATGACAGTAAAGATGTTGATGAAGTTCGTAGTAATCGAAAAATATCGTTTTTGTAAGTATTTAGTCTTAATTTTTTTCCGTACCTTTCGTAAGATAATCCACCATTACTTACAAAATCACAAAACCAATTATTTTACACAGTTACTTTCACAAGCCTCATGTTGTTATAATATAGTTTTATAAATGTAGTATATATAATATAGTTTTTCATCCTTATGTGATATTATTTCAGTGGGTCAGGAGATGCTCCACCGTGGCTGGAATCGAATTACTGCGAAGAGCTGTGGGTGAGCACTCTGTCTGGAGGCGCCTCCGTCATTTGTTTTAACATGGCTGTTAAGTGCGGGTACGTCAAACAGGTACGTGTCTTTGAATAAGTATTTTGACCTCCATGTCTTAGAATGTCACTACCCCTTTCTACCCACGGGTGTCGTAAGAGGCGACTAAGGGTATGTGGTTTTTTAAAGTAGTTTTTGGGCGATGCGGTTGAAGACCCATCACCAGTGATATTTTACGTCTACCATTTTGTCCCCTATCAACATCTAAATGGGGGTGAGGCGTTTCTAGCTCGGAAGCTCTGGCTACCCATTTTTGGGATTTATAGCCTTGAGTATTATATTATATATTATATTGTATGTGTGTCTTTATCTCAATTCTGAACCTAGGTCTACTCCTTTTTTATTGCAAACGTATATACTTTTTGGTGACTTCGGATACGTTCTTCCTCGAAATCTAAATTATGTAACATTGACATGATCTGATCTATAAGTGACGCCAATTATGAACAATTTTTTCTGTTAAGACCAACTAGTCTTACTGGATAATATACAAGAAGATCTTATCTTAGTTTTTTTTGTTGAGGTAGCTATATTTGTTTTGGCGATTTCATATATGTGATTCAAAAGTCGGCGGGGAGTTCTTTTTTTATGTTTTCATAAAATTTTGATTAGACAGTGAACACTCATGCTGTAGTTAGCGCTGCTTTGCAGTAATGTACACTGTTACATGATAAACTAAAACTTCGTAATTTTTTGAAAATTCATGATATTTTACCTTCCTAGAGGTGAACTTTCGAGCCAAACCTTCGCCACAATAAGTATTTGTATCAATTCTCTTCGATTTAAAGACAAGTTTTTCCTTTCATCGTGACAGCTCAGTAAGGCAAGACTCCACAATTTTTTACTCAGTGCGTTCAAGTCCTTAGTCGCATATGTGGCCGTTAAGGCTCTAAGATCCTTGATTGGCGGCCTAATACTACCTAAATACATAGTACTAATTGATACAGTATGATAAGTTAATTGCAATATTAGAGATGATTGATGATGATTATTTTGTAAGACTTTCCGTAGTCAACTTCCAAAAGCGGCGGAGGTTTTTTTTTATTCTCAAGCTCTGGCTACCCCTTCCAGGGATTCATTGCCGTAAGCATATGTATGATTTCAGTGTATTTTTTCATGTATTCCATGTATATATGATTTCAGTGTATTTTTATTCGAGGTACAACAAATGTTGGACGAGAGGCCGGAGCTAGTAAACATCATGAACACCGTAGACGGGTTGACGCCGCTAATCACTGCCGTCAAAAAAGGTGCGCTGTATTTTAAAATGATGGACTACGAATGTGTAGTGTCGGCTAAGAATGTCACTACCCCTTTCTACGCATGGATGTCGTAAGAGGTGACTAAGGATATGGGGTTTGTTTAAGTGATCTTTCGGCGATACGGTTGGAGACCCATCACCGACGATATTTTATTTCTACCATCTTGTTCTCTATGAACTTCTAAATGTCGCTGAGGAGTTTCTAGCTCTGAAGCTCTGTCTACCCCTTTTTGGGATTTATGGTTGTGAGTATATGTACAAAATTGCCGTAACTTATAAACATAATGATGATGCATGATATAGGCAAATATTGTTTACTTCATTATTCTTAATATTTTTAAATTTAATTTAATGTTTTTTGACATGAATTCCTCATGTGGGGATTATTACTCATAAATAAAAGATGTTATTAAAGGAAAGAAAAATTTCGACACTGGCGGGGTTCGAACCCGCGACGTGGGCGTATACCCGAAGGTCGCGGGTTCGAACCCCGCCAGTGTCGAAATTTTTCTTTCCTTTAATAACATCTTTTATTTATGAGTAATAATCCCCACATGAGGAATTCATGTCAAAAAACATTAAATTATGTGATAGGTAGGCGTTTCCAACATTTGCATTCTATCTGAAAAGGTAGACAAGTGGCCGTCCGAATTAGTTAAAATTCGGAGGTAGGAAACGCAAACACTACTTGAACGTGTAAAAAAGAAACAAAGGATAGAGAAATTTCGCGCTGGATGCCAACTGACACTGTAGCTCAGTTGGCAGAGCGACGGGGGCGTATACCCGAAGGTCGCGGGTTCGAACCCCGCCAGTGTCGAAATTTTTCTTTCCTTTAATAACATCTTTTATTTATGAGTAATAATCCCCACATGAGGAATTCATGTCAAAAAACATTAAATTATGTGATAGGTAGGCGTTTCCAACATTTGCATTCTATCTGAAAAGGTAGACAAGTGGCCGTCCGAATTAGTTAAAATTCGGAGGTAGGAAACGCAAACACTACTTGAACGTGTAAAAAAGAAACAAAGGATAGAGAAATTTCGCGCTGGATGCCAACTGACACTGTAGCTCAGTTGGCAGAGCGACGGGGGCGTATACCCGAAGGTCGCGGGTTCGAACCCCGCCAGTGTCGAAATTTTTCTTTCCTTTAATAACATCTTTTATTTATGAGTAATAATCCCCACATGAGGAATTCATGTCAAAAAACATTAAATTATGTGATAGGTAGGCGTTTCCAACATTTGCATTCTATCTGAAAAGGTAGACAAGTGGCCGTCCGAATTAGTTAAAATTCGGAGGTAGGAAACGCAAACACTACTTGAACGTGTAAAAAAGAAACAAAGGATAGAGAAATTTCGCGCTGGATGCCAACTGACACTGTAGCTCAGTTGGCAGAGCGACGGGGGCGTATACCCGAAGGTCGCGGGTTCGAACCCCGCCAGTGTCGAAATTGTTCTTTCCTTTAATAACATCTTTTATTTTTAAATTTAACCTAAATAATTAGGTTCTTCGGCTATAACTTTGACTAAACTAGCATGAATAATTTTTTTTATGTAGCCTTTACTATAGTGTCCCACTGCTGGGCAAAGGCCTCCCCCTGTTGAGTCCACACGTCCCGGCTCTGTGCCACCTCCGGCCACCCCGGCAAAAACTTGTCTAGATCGTCCCGTCATCTCCGCCGAGGCCTGCCCCTACGCCGGTAACCGTCTTGTGGCACCCAGTCTGTGGCGATCTTCGCCCATCTGTCTGGGTGCATACGACTTATGTGACCGGCCCAGTTCCACTTTAGCTTGGCGGTTTGTGCACCCACATCAGCAATGCCAATTAAGGAGCGCAGTGTGGTGTTCCTTACGCGGTCAGACCTGCGAACACTGAGAATGCTGCGCTCCATTGCTCGCTGGCAAACCTTGAGTTTGGACAATTCTGTCAGTGACCAGGTCTGAGCGCCGTAGGTTAGGATAGGCAGGATACACATGTCGATGAGCTTGCGCTTGAGTGTTAGTGGGAGGCTACCCTTCATTAGCTCCTTCATTGACCAGTAGCTCTTCCAGGCGTTAGCAATCCGTCTTTCGATCTCTTTATCCTGCCTGTTTTCGAAGGAAGCTATCTGGCCCAGGTAAATGTACTCATCAACAAACTGTATCTCCTGCCCATCTACCTCGACCCTATGTTTTCTGCTGTTGGTCATGGCCTTGGCCTTTGACCAATTCATCTTCAGTCCAACTTCAAGGCATTGCGTCACTGAGTTTTGAAGAATATAGCGCATACAAATAAATCTAAGAGCCTTTGCACACCACGTTTTTTTTGTCGCGCAATCGATGCGCGGTTTTATATCACAATTTCCTTACCTAGAATCCACACTCTCAATAGAAAACGGTCATAAGATTGGTGATTAGTGTCTGCTTAGAGTAATACTACCCCATTTCTTCCCGCGGGTGTCGTAAGAGGCGACTTAGGGTATTGGTGCTTATTAAGCGATTGTCCGGCAATGCAGTTAGAGACCCATCACCAACAAACTTTATTTACAATCCTTTCCCCACTTTACATCCAAAAGTGGCTGAATGCTTTTAATTCCGAAGTTCTGTCTACCCCTTTCTGGGATTCATAGTCGTGAGTATATGTATGTATGTACATTATTGTGTGATCAAATGTACACATTGCCTTAAAGTTTAATAAGAAGTTACGCAAACTAAACACCTCCCAACCCCCACAGGCGACGTTTCCATGACCCAACTGCTATTATCTCGCGGCGCAGGTCTGGAGCAACGGTCGGCGGCCGGGCAGCCCGCGCTGGCACTGGCTGTGTACCAGCGACATGTGGAGGTGGCCCGACTGCTGGTCAAGTGTGGGGCGGAACTGACGGTAAGGTGTTTGATTATTTAATCCAGAAGGCTTTTCTTCAAATTGAGAACGTTTATTTCTTCTTTATCTTTTCAAATCCCTATTAAACCTTAATTACTGTCACACTAGAATGAACTCAACCAAGATTTCAATCCTTATATATTAAACGAGAGAGGGTGGATTTTGTGAACCAGCCTGTGTCGCGATGCTAGCTAGCGAGCTAGAAAATTGGTTCAGGTATCAAATTGAAGGTCTCCATCTGAAGTTTTACCGAAAACTCATACATACATACATGCATACATATACTCACGGCTATAAATCCCAGGAAGGGGTAGCCAGAGCTAAAGAATTAGAAATTCCTCAGCCACTTTTGGAAATTTTAGTGGGGAAAAGATAGTAAAAATAAAGCTTGTTGGTGATGGGTCTCCAACCGCATCGCCCAAAAATCCCTTGATACCGTTACCCCATACCGTTAGTAAAACTCATACATTTTCCATAACTGGATTAGTTAAATTGTTAATGATTTATAAATTGTCAAGATTGGCCCATAGATTTTGCTGGAGTAAAAGCGCGCGCAAATGTGTCAGTCACGAGATTAAATTGATTCGCTCGCGAGCAATTTTCAATTTTGGATTTAAACCGGATGCAAAAAAATGTAGTCCGCGCGGACGTAGTCGCGGGCAAAAAGCTAGTTTCTATAAATCCGAAAGATATGCTTTTATAGATGGACGATGGTTTATTCGTCTAGTATGCGCCGTTATTAATACTGTTCTAAACATTTTTAATGCGCACCTAGAAGACAGATCCAATGAGCCCAGAGAAATGATCTTTAAGTTGACTGAGTATAGTGTCTGTATTAAAATTATTCATATATATATTTTTTCTGGCTGACTGAATTAAAACATAGAAGGGTGCAACTAGGCTTGTAGGTTCTTCAGAAAGTGTGAGGGAGGGTCAGTATGAAGTGTTTTTTCTGAGTTTTCACCAGATCAACTTTAATAGAGCAAAATATTTTACGTGGTATACAACGCAGGGCACACTTTCTATTACATGGGATTTCCTGAAGTAATAACGTCTTTATTTACGTCTTTATCAGTTCAAAGCCCAAATTAAATTTATGCTTTGAGTTACAGACTCTATGTTTATTGTTAGAAATATTTTCACCTATTTTGCTAGCTCTATTATGCTAGCTGAAGTTGAATTAAGATCAAAATGTGGATTGTCGCCCTTGTTTTTAAAATGGAACAAAAAAACTTACGCTCGTAATAAGCAGTTTTTCATGCCTAAATTTAATGAAAGCTACTTCTCTTTATGAGCAAGTGTATTAAGTTTTGTTATTTGCTTTCTCCATCAGAGTCGCGACGCAAACGGTCTGCGAATAGAACACTATGCGGTGGACAGCGGCGACGTGGAAATGATCCGGTTCGTGCTTCACCTCGGTGGAGACGTCAACGCGGTGGACGGCAACCTGTGGACGCCGCTGTTTAGAGCGGGTTTGTACTCAATATATAGTAGCGATATGGAAATGATCCGGTTCGTGCTTCACCTCGGTGGAGACGTCAACGCGGTGGACGGCAACCTGTGGACGCCGCTGTTTAGAGCGGGTTTGTACTCAATATATAGTAGCGATATGGAAATGATCCGGTTCGTGCTTCACCTCGGTGGGGACGTCAACGCGGTGGACGCCAACCTGTGGATGCCGCTGTTTAGAGCGGGTTCGTACTCAATATATAGTAGTGATATGGAAAACCAAGACTTCAGAATTAGATATATCGTTAGCCAGATTTGTAATTGAGAGGAAGTTGGGGATGTTTCTCCAGTCACAACACCCTATAACCACTGAAAGAGGCACCGATAGATCTATTAACAATTAATACATCTATGGACACAATACACTTTAGACACCCGTGAGAAGAAATGTGTTATTGCTTTTCTAACTAGACAATAAATAGTCTGCATCGCTAACCAAAAAAAAAACACATATTTTTTCTGATATTCCAGTGTGCCAAAACGCCAAGCTGGAAATAATATCGGAGCTAGTCGCGCGCGGCGCCACCGTCGCGGGGACGGACCGCGCCGGACTCAGCCTGTGTCGACTGGCGAGACTGCTCAGTGACAGACGGTGAGATACAATATCATAGCTTATTTATGACTTTAGTGTAAACATAGACAGGATGGATAAAAAAAGTAAAGCCCTCTGTCACTTACGTGCACTGTCCAAGCAAAACGTGGGTGTTAGCTTAGCAGTAATATCTCTGCCATTCCTTCAGAGACTTTGAAGTGTGAACGTTTGAGACTATAAAATTTTTGCTATCACGGTGGAAAAGGGACCTCTTCTTATGCAAAGAGGCGTCATGTCAAATGAACATACACAAATATATTTTCTAACTATAACTAAAATAAAAACTTTACCTATTTCTATAGTATAAAGTATCTAAAGTATATCGCACTCAACTGAAATGGCTTCCTATTCGTCTCCGCCGGAATTTACATACACTTTCTCTCCTTCACTCTATTTTATTCAATCCTGCCACCCCTTTCTATCTAAAAGAACGTTTTCAATTTCTCTCCTCTTCCCACGATCTTAATCTACGTTCTGAACATAATCTTCTATTAAGCATTCCCTCCCATTCAACCAATTACTATGGCTCCTCCTTCACTGTGCAGGCTGTTCAATTGTGGAACGCACTTCCGGTAGAGATTCGTCAGGCTCAATCCCAATCTATTTTTAAGGATATGGTAAAAAAGCACTACCTCACTGAAACGCTATAATACTGTTGCAAATTAAATTATTTATATTAAGTATATAAATAAAAATATGTATCATAATATTTGTATGTAGTTTTAATTTATTGTATCATAGTATTTATATGTTTGTTAATAGTTTATTATTTTATAACTAGATTTAAGTATGACTGGATTGTTGTATTGTTTATGCAGATTAACGCATAGTCATCAGTTTCACCATGTTGTTTTACATCTATCTCACATGACTCTAATTTATTGACCTCTCCATTCAAATGATGTCTGGAAGAGATCGCTTTTAGTGATAAGACCGCCAATTGTACTTTTGTTAATTGATTCTGTGTATTTGTAATTGTTTTTCCATATTTGATGTACAGAGTTTTCTATTCTATTCTATTCTAAAGTAGGTATGTAAAGTATGCCGTGTAGTGCCGGTTTAGAATGTCACTAACCCTTTCTACCCACGGGTGTCGTAGGAGGCGACTAATGGTATAGGAATTTTAAGTGATTTTTGGGCAATGCGGTGGAAGACTCATCACCAACGATACTTTATTTACATCCCCATTTGCAAGTAGATAGAAGATGGTTCTATCTACTTCCAAATGGGGTTGAGGGGTTTCTAGCTCTGAATCTCTGGCTACCCCTTCTAGATATTTATAACCATGAGTAAATTTATGTATCAATATTTTCTTTTTAAGTTAATAATTTATTTCAGTGGCCTACCACGAGAAGAGGTGCTGCGTCTGCTGGACCCCACCTGGCCTCGCGAGAGAGCTTTCTCCAACTTCACACGCATCACCAGCAAGATCACGCGGATGCAATCCGTTTTTAAATAAAACAATCAATCAAATAAACGAAGAGAACAAAATGTTTAATTAAAGAAAACATGATTTTCAAATGACGACATAAAATTTACTTTTTATAGTTTTTAAAATAATTCTTCGGTTAAATCCGTTATAAAGTAATGCATATTTAGATAAATCAGTAGTAAATTGAGATAAAATGTGTACTCTAGTATGATATTGTTGATTCATTCTATACATATAAGGTAAAACTATTAAAAAGATTTAGTCATGTGCGACATGTCTGTTTCTGATTTATTCTTTGCAGTGGTAAAGTAGTACCACACACATTTCCCTTTTTTTTTTTTATTATATGCTTTAATTTCTATTCTATTGTTTATTAGTCTTAATATTCTCAAATTATTGTTTTCTTTGGGTAGCCAAGTTGGTCAAGATTGTACAATGTCGCGACCAATAGTTCCTGTCAATCCCAATAGTAAATAATGGTATGATAATCTATAGATTGTGGTGCATTTGAATCTTACCTCTCAGTACTTACTCATGTACGCCGTGTAGTGTCGGCTTAGAATAGCACTACCCCGTTTCTACCGATGGGTGTACGTAAGAGGCGACTAAAGGTATTGGGGCTTTTAAGGGATTTTTGGGCGATGCGGTTGGAGACCCATCACCAACAACCTTTACTTTACCATCTTTTCCCCACTCAATTTTCCAAAAGTGGCTGAGGTATTTCTAATTCCAAAGCTCTAGCTACCCCGTTAAGGCATTTATAGCTGTGAGTATATGTATGTATGTATGTACTTACGCATCTGGCAGACAATAGGGTTTTTTTTTCACTTGAAGCAGTTAATTAATTTACTAATAATTATGAAAATAATCTCAATTTGAAGGAATGTATAAGGTGAACGTTGTAAGATTGTTATTATAGATCCTCAATAAATATGTTCAATTGCCGTGGTAACTCAGTGGGAGAAATATCGTTTTTCATGCAGGAGACGCCAGATCAAATGCTGAGTCGGGCCTACACCAAGGGATATTTTCTATAAAAGCCAAATGTGTGGTTGATTAATCAAGATTGTAGTCAGTCCAGGCAGCGAGAGGAAACATTGTGAGACACACTCACATGGTTGGTTAAGATATATGATACTGAATCAAGTGAAGGTATATTCTTACAAAGTGGTAATAAGTCTTGCCCCTTTGTAATTGATGCACTTTTCAAGCAAAAAGTGAGTACTCTGAACATCACGTGATATTGTCATCTGGTGTTCACAGTACCCACTTTTTGCTGTAAATTTTAGTTCGTACCTCTGCCATTCCTTCAGAGATATATGGTGTGAACGTTTAAATTGAGTGTTGTTTGTGGAACAATGAAACACATATTAAATATACGCTAATATGTAATAAAAAACTATAAAATATTTACAAAATGTCTTACAATGTAATTACGAATCTAAAGGAGTATTAAAGTGTCGCGGAATGGTAACGAGTGCAATCAGAATATTACCAAGGATACATTCAAAAGTTTAATGCCCATTTCACTAAATACACAATCGATTATAAACATTGTGATTCCGTTGACAAACTAAAGATTTTATTCATAAAAATAAAAGTGAATTATTGTCAAAAATGCAATACATTAAACATGAAATTTTAAATCTGCCAATTATGAAAAAGCCAAACAGTATTTTATTAATTCTTTTCAATGGTTCTGAAATCTGAAAATGGAGTTTGTTCACTTTTGTTCTCAACGTACGATGCAATAAATAACAAAATGTCACTGATACTTGTACGTGTTGTTTGCTAATCAATGTTTAGTGCGAATGGGCATTGACGTAACTGACGTTACTCAGTATAACCCACAGCCGAGTACCCAAAACATAATCCTATAAAATGCAGCAATGGCTGGACTTTCAATTAATTGCCCAACTTAGAAAGCCTTCAAAATAAATTTAGGAATAGGAATAGTAATACTGTACTACTAAAAGGACTTAAAATTTGAGCATTGTTTGTTCTATTATTTTCTAACTTAATATCAAAATCCACTTGATTTTTAACTAACCAATCTTTATTTAAAGATAACGTTTCCGAATTGTGATCGCTTGGGTCAAAAAGCGTAGTTTTAGTTTCTCGTTTCTTTCTGCTGCTTGTATTATTTACTTCATTGGATATGCTTTCTTCATAATCTTCTTCATATTCTTCATCATATTCATTTGTTTTGCTTTTATTCTTATCTTCAATTGTGATATCTTTCGTTTCGTTTTGTTCTGAAGTAAGTTCATCGTCACTTTTATCAGGTTCTTCTTTAAACGAATTAGGTAATTTCAAGTTTGTCGTTTTTTCCTGATCTTTATTTTCGACATTAGGTGATGGCTCATCGTTTTTTAATATATCCTCAATTGATGACGAAACCTCTTCTTGGAATGGCTTAAACTTAGGAACGCTGATATGATCTGAACTGCTCACTTTAGATGAAAATTTTGAAGGTACTTTTGGTTCAATATGGGGTGAATATTGTGGGCTTATACGATGTGAATCCATGCCTAAATTCAGTGGCACCTCCTTTTCTGTATTTGGTTTAGAAAATAATGAATTGAAATCTTTTTCAGATTTTATATAAACTGGGTGAGGTCTATCTTCTTTAGCATGATTGCTTGGAAATATTTCTTTTGTTCTATCATTCGTTGGAATTAGTAAAGTTACTTTGGGTTCATCTGATGGGGACATGTGGTCTTCCGGAGAAGGAATAAACATTGGCTCAAACGATTCGGTTTGTTTATCACTTGGGATGTGGTGCGTTATTACTTGAGGTGCCTCTTCGTAATCTTCTTCGATGTCAGTGTCTTCCCTTCTGTTTAGAGTTTCATCTTCATATCCTGCTGCCATCAGAGGTTCTCTGATAATTGGCTTAAAACCGCTTTCTATAACAATCGAATCCGGTTTGAAGCCAGTATTAACTGCTGGAATTATTGACGATGTTTCGGGTGACTCTCCCATGAAATCAGACGATTTTATGTCTGAGTACTCGTTATCTATTCTTATTGGTTCAGCAGTGGATACTTGCTCGGGAGATGGAGGTCTTTCGGGAAGTCTTATCGGGTATTGTTGGGTTGGTATCATTTGTTGATCTAAAGGCACTGGATTTTCCATTGGTTTGCCGAGAATAATTTGCCCAGGCTTATTCAAAAATGTTTGAGGTGAACTGTGGGCAGTTATAGGTTCATTGAAATTCGGTAATGTAATTTGACTTTTCACGACTTGGTTGGCAATGAGATCTGTTTTGCCGAGACTCAATGTTTGACTTTTTGGAGGAAGTGACATTGGTTTGCCCATAATTATTGGCTGGATAGGTTTTGGTCTTTGTTGGTGATTGGGACTTGGACCGTGCGATGGCATTCCTCTCATTGGAGGCGGCATAGGACCCATCGGAGGTCTCGACATTGGAGGCCTGTTCATATTAGGGTTCATTGGGAAACGGTTATATTTCATCATATTCATCGGAGGAAATGAGTCTTTCGATCCGGGCATCGATAGAGGATAGGACATTTGCGGAGGTCTTCGTTTGATTTCCGGAGGTGAAGGTCGTCTGAACGGAGGTCTCGGCCCGTTTTGATGTCTATTTTGTCCGTTTGGTCTCATCACCGATTGTAACGTTAAGGGTCTTTGGCCTGGGAACATATGGTTTTTAGTATCTTTAGCAGGCTCAACAAAGAACTCTTCGTCGTCTCTGATTGGTTGTTCAGGTAGAAATAGATCCTTCATAATATCCTGATTATTATTAGCTGTATCGTGTTGGTTGTAATCCTGTTTCATTTTGTTCTCTAAGTTCTCCGCAGCTTCTATGACTTGCTGTATTTGATCGTTGGTGATTGGTGCGTCATACTCCTTGGCCGGTTCACTACTGAAATCGTCATAATTTTGTTTGGTGTTGATTATTTTCTCGTATTTCTTGCGCTGATCTAGAATGTGGTTAGTGTCAGGTTTAACTCTAGTTTGTACCTGAATGGATTCCTCTCCTCTAAGTTCACTTTCATCGCATTCATCTACGATGTTAATTTTCCATCCCAAGTGGCGGTGCGTGAAGCACTGTAATACAAAAAATATATTAAAATCGAAGTAATGGTTTCATGTATAGATTTACTTATTGACAAAAATGTTGTTAAATTCAATAAACATTTCATACTATTTTTTTTAAACAAACTAAGAATATAATTTAATGTTTTTTGACATGAATTCCTCATGTGGGGATTATTACTCATAAATAAAAGCGACGGGGGCGTATACCCGAAGGTCGCGGGTTCGAACCCCGCCAGTGTCGAAATTTTTCTTTCCTTTAATAACATCTTTTATTTATGAGTAATAATCCCCACATGAGGAATTCATGTCAAAAAACATTAAATTATGTGATAGTTAGGCGTTTCCAACATTTGCATTCTATCTGAAAAGGTAGACAAGTGGCCGTCCGAATTAGTAAAAATTCGGAGGTAGGAAACGCAAACACTACTTGAACGTGTAAAAAAGAAACAAAGGATAGAGAAATTTCGCGCTGGATGCCAACTGACACTGTAGCTCAGTTGGCAGAGCGACGGGGGCGTATACCCGAAGGTCGCGGGTTCGAACCCCGCCAGTGTCGAAATTTTTCTTTCCTTTAATAACATCTTTTATTTATGAGAAACTAAGAATATGTTTTATATTTCAATACAATATAAATAATAAGGTTGAAGCGTTGAAAATTTACCATATTTACAAATGAAATAGAAATAGTAAGAAACATAAATAATGCGAAAAATCTGAAAAGAGAAAGTGTTTTTGAGCCGAAGTATGAAGTTGCAAGTTGTATTTACAGAATATCAATAGAAATATCTGCATGCGGAAAACATGGAAGCTGAAACAGAAAAAATATAGTATAGATTTAAAAGAACTACTGTTTACTACTCCAGAGATTGACAGAAAAACAAGATTTATTTATATAGTTGAAAATAAATAAAGGATAATAAAAATAAAATAAAAAATATGATTGAAAAGACAGTAAGAAAAATAATAAGGATAATTCTAATATTAACCACTCTCTGATGGTTTCATCCAATTACTAGTCAAAATGTAATCGTATTATGTTGTATCATTAATGACTCTAATTAGAACGTTTTGTTCATGAAAACCTCATGTGTAGATTACTGCTAATAAATAAAAGAAAGAAAAATTTCGACACCAAAGTGGGAATTGAACCCACGACCTCCGGATATACGCCCTTATTGCTCTGTCAATTTAGCTATAATGTCGCTAGTGTTGAAATTTTTCTTTCCTTTATTAATAAGTTTATATGTATTGCCGTGTAGTGTCGGCTTAGAATAGCACTACCCCATTTCTTCCGGTGGGTGTACGTAAGAGGCGACTAACGGTGTTGGGGCTTTTAAAGGATTTTTGGGCGATGCGGTTGGAGACCCATCACCAACAACCTTTATTTCACCATCATTTCCCCACTCAACTTTCCAAAAGTGGCTGACAAATTTTTCATTCCAAAGCTCTGGCTACCCCGTTAAGGGATTTATAGCCGTGAGTATATGTATGTATGTATGTAAGAAAAAATGATAAAAATACAAATTAAAACTAATTATAAAAACTGCATTACAAAAAAACACAAATAAAAAGACAAAATTACAGTAAAAAAACCATAATAAGTAATGTAATACATAAAAGTACAACAAACCTGATAGTACACGGTATCGGGCGTGGTCTGGTCCGGCGTCCACTGCACGACGCCGGGGCTGCCGTCCTCGCACACCAAGGACAGCGCGCGCTGGTACGCGCCGAAGCTGGGGTAGCGGTCCGGGCCGGGACCCGTGCTGTCCGGGGTCCAACTACATAACCGGCCCACCCCGGTCGGGATCACTTCGCCTGATCGGGTCGTGCGGACGCCCGCGAATATCTTTGCTCTCTGGAAGGTTTTGACGTTTTGAATGTAGGATTGAAAAAGGGAGACGTAAAGGAGTTTTTACAGTAAGTATAATAATTAGAATGCTACGCATATAATGCATATTTATAAAGACATTTCAGGAACTCTCTCCAAGGGAGCAGGTATTTTTATCTCAAGATACGTGAGCTCAGAGACCGCTTATCGTAAAGACGATGAAGGTTCAAATTCTCACGATCGGGCCTACACCAATTTGTCTTTTCTAAACACATATTTGTGGTTAATTTATCATGGTTGTTACGGTGAGGGAAATCATCGTGAGGAAACCCACATGGCACAGTTGTATTTTATACTAAACACATTATGCATAAGAATATGCATATAGACTTTTTCGATTGCAATTGGAGTAAGTTCACATACATATCATTGCAACTGATTTACTACTTAAAGTTATATTTTATTTATTTATTTTATTTTCATTTATTTAGGCAATAAACAGTCGTTAACATTTTAAATGTACATACATACATACATATACTCACGGCTATATTTCCCTAGAAGGGGTAGCCAGAGCCAAGGAATTATAAATTCCTCAGCCACTTTTGGAAGTTGAGTGGGGAAAAGATGGTGAAAATAAAGGTTTTTGGTGATGGGTCTCCAACCGCATCGCCCAAAAATCCCAGTGTAAAATGTACACAGTTATAAAAGAAACAATTAAACCTACAGCTCCATAAATTAATATTTTACAATTTTTTAAGCGGCAGGTAGATGCATCAGTATTGTTTTTATTTTTAAACATCAGGGTTTATCCAACAATAATACATTTAACCTAAGTAGAAAATTGGTTTAGAGAAATAACATGAAACTTCTATGAACGTCTACAAAACATATAAGCAAACAAAAGAGATAAACGAAATAAATGAAATTAAAATAAAAACAAATATCTTAATTTAGTTACATAAGAGTTTAAACTGTTGCAAAACAGATCAATTTCACAAAATTCTAGGTTATACAAATCAACACTTCGCCTAAAAAATTGTTGCAAGTAAATATAGTTTTATAATGTGGAGGGAAAAATAACTGTTTATTGCAAGAGCCATGTCTAGGTCTACTAAACGATATTTTTCCTAAAAGTTCTGCGAAGTTAGAATGCGACATGATAGTCCAGTGGGTAGAACACCCGCCCGAAAACAGAAGGGCGTGAGTTCCAATCCTGGGACGGGACCTACATCAATTTGTCTTTTCTAAAGTCATATGTGTGGTTAATTTATCATGGTTGCTAACGGTGAGGGAAAACATCGTGAGGAAACCCACATGGCTGAGTTGTACTTAGTCATGTGACAGAGTATTCGTACAAAACGGCGATAGGCCTGCCCCCTATCACGTGAGTACACTGTCTAAGCAAAACGTGGGTACCTTCTCTGGAAACTAGATGGCGCTTGCCATGTGAGTTCAGGAGTATTGGTACCTCTGCCAACTCCTTCGGGGATAAACGGCGTGAACATTTATGTTATTATTATTTATGTTTTAGCGAAGTTAACTTTGCTAAATTAATAATTAAAACAGGAAACGTAAGTCAAATCGCTTACGTCTATCTTGAAGAGTGGTTAGTTTATGATTTGAGAGGGAATTTAGATAATTACTGTAGTCATTATTACATTTATATTCCAATGATTTTAAAATCTTTTTCTGAACTCTTTATATTCGTGATATATGGCAGGCGTAAAAGGGACTCCAGATAATACTAGCAAAGTCCAATATTGAGCCCACATAACTAAAGTATAAAAATTTTAATGTTAAAGAGTTTTTGAACGGTTTTGATATACGCAAAATAAACCCAAGTTGTTTAAATGTTTTTTTAACTATATTGTCGATATGACGAACAAAAGATAATTTAGAATCCATTACGATTACCAAGTCCCGTATTGATGTTACTCTCTTGATTTGTAAACCCGTCAAACTGCATTCATGTTCAATAAAGCTGTTTTCGTGTAAATGTTATTGCTGAACATTTGTCATAATTAAGAAAGAATTGGTTAGAAGAGCAATAGTTGGAAAGATTTTAAAGATCAGATTGTAACTTGAGTTATGGATAATTTAAAAAAAATGGCATCATCGGCATATAGCAAACAATTTGAAAAATCCATGGAGTTATCAATATCGTTAATATAAATTATAAACAATAAGGGTCCTAAATGGGAGCCTTGAGGGACTCCTGATGGGATATCCAAAAATATTGATATGTAGGCTTTAGATGATACTGCTTGTGAACGGTACTTCAAATAAGAAATGATCCATCGATGCAGATCCCCATGTATTCCTATATTAAATAATTTTATGGCCATGAAGACATGTGATATTTTATCGAACGCTTTAGAAAAATCGGTGTACACAACATCAACTTGTAGCCCTTAATATATTAATCGAAAAAAAAAACAAATGCCGCATTGTTATACCCTATGTTTTATTTATAGTCTGTTTGTTATGATATAGCTATCACAGTCCATATCGTCTTTACCGAAATATTTTAGTTTCAGATTATCAACTGATTCAAGTATGCGATATTCTCACAAACTAAGCTAAATCTCACAAATTTAATACGGAAGTTGGTCCTTTAAAATCAACTCCTCTAGATTATGAGCCAAATTTTTCGTAACTAAACCACATAGATACCAAATTTAAATTTTAACTTACTTTTTTCTCCTCCTCGGTCTTATGATTATGGGGATTATCAGTGATATGAACCGCGACTGAACCTCCTTACAAAAAATACATTTTTTTTTGTTAATTCTCAAATACCCAACCATAATTCTTCAAATTATGATTCAAACATTTCACTGTTCTACTGGGAAAGCTCACAATGAGAACCTTTATACATTCCACCTTCTGATTTTATGAATTCACTTACATAAATCAGAAAATATTGATCGTATGCCTAATTTATAAAACCATTTTTGTGACACCTGTTACTTTAATTATATTTCTGTGCTAAATATATAACATTTCTTTCTTAATATCTTACACAAAACTAACCTTTTTTTCGTCGTCAGTCTTATGCGCATATCCGCCCACGGGGTCGTCGGTGATGTAGAAGGGGTGGTACTTGGCGGGCTGCGCGGGGTCGGAGCCGCCCTCCACCACGAACGTGTACCGGCGGCCGCGGACCAGGTATAGCTCCGGGATCAGCAGACCGTTCATGTACCACGATATGCCCCAGCCCACGTGACCTGGCGGAAATATGTATTGGATGTTAAAAGAGTTAATGGTTTAATGATTTATTTTGTTAGGATACATTAGTAACTACTAGTGGATCGGCCCAGCTTCGCACTGGTAGCGTAGTTTTAAAAATATCTGAGTTTACTTCAATCACTTCAATCACCCATTGTAGAAATTAAAGCAATGGTAACAACTTATAGCACTCCTGAATAGAGTAGCTTTGAGATTATGAAAGCGATTTTATGAACGGTTCAGTATCTCAAAAATAAGCCATTGCAAAGAAACAATCAGAGTTACTCATATATATACTTCACGACTATCTTTTGCCCGCGCAATCGTTACACAAAAATAAATTCTTCTAGCATGATTCAGTATTCACGTGCAACGACGGCGCGATGGTTTATTTCAGGCATAAGTTTGGTGTTTCTATATCTATATCTATTTCTATGATTCTTTTTTTATTTAATAGGTAATAATGTAAACTTTTTAAATTAGAGATAAGTGAGAGTATTCTAAACGTAAGAGTAAATAAATATAATTAGAATGCTCCGAACTGCTAAGCTACCAGGAGTTACACGTGATATTGTGAGTCAACTACATAAGATAGACATAATGCTGTTCAGCATATTTTTTAGACAATTTTATGTGGAATATTTCCGTCATACATAATTTCTATGTAACTTTAACCATTAAGGGTGCACACGTGACGGAAAGTTAAAAAATGAAGTAACTTCTCCCGTTTTCCCATTATTTCCCATAATTCCCCTTCACTACTCTGTTGAAAAGTATACTATAACCTCCTCAGGAGTATGAAGAATAATTGCACCAATTTTTGTTAAAATCGGTCGAATAATTTTTATTTCCATAAGAAACATACAAACCAACAGACAGACAAATAAAAATATCACTGATTGCATTTTTGGCATCAGTATTGATTACAAATCACCCTCTGATCGTTATTTTGAAAACATATTTCATGTACAGAATTGACCTCTCTACAGATTTATTATAAGTATAGAGATGAGCAAACAGTCAAGAAAAAATGATGTTGATGAGTTATGACTAATCCATACTTACTAATATTATAAATCGGAAAGTGAGTTTGTTTGTTTGTTTGTTTGTTCCGCGTTCACGCCGTAACTACTGAACCGATTGCTTTGAATTTTGCGAACGTATAGTTAAAAGCCTAAATTAAATAATAGGGTACTTTTTAATTCGGAAAAAAATATGTTCCCAAGCGAAAACAAAATTATTTTTTGCTTGCTGGATGGATTGGAGATGGTTACATACTGTATATCCGAAACTTTTAAACCCGAATATTATTTTACCGAAAACTAATCGCTTTTTTTTTAATTGCCATAATATTGTTTCATCGAAATTTCATATACCATATTCTTACATTCCAGATTATCGTTTGGTTTTTGTTTTTGTTTACTATCATTTTGATTAACCACTAGAACGGATTTCCGAAGAATCGAAAACCAGATATACCTTAATTCCGCAATATTGCTTTTCCGAATAATCACTATTCCAAAAAATCATTTTCCATATATTTGAAATACAGATGTACTGAATGATACCTACTGCTATGAATAATTTTGCAGGCATATTTTAAGTAAGTAGTATACCCCGTTTAGTAGTATACCATGCATCAGACATTTAGGTGCTCGCTCCGCTGCGCTACGCTCGCTCGTTTTATACATAATCTAACCTAACCTAACCTAACTGAATGTAACCTAACTTTTCTTTGTCTGCAGGGGGCTTTCGCCCCCCGACCCCCCCAAGCAGGGGGGCTCTGCCCCAAGCAAACCAAGCATGCAAACAAGCAAGCAAGTATACATACAAACAGGCATGCATCCGCGTTCTATTGATAAAATTTTTCTAACATAAAAAATATCTGGTTAAAGAGATTTACGATATGTAAGACTATAGATAAAGTTACTTCGGTCTTTTAAACCTTTGGAATAACGAGATTATAGTAAAAAATATAGTTGGTAAAAGCAAAAAATTCATTTTAATAATCTGGTTTTAGTTTTTCTGGGAAGTGATACTTCTAGAAAATGTATTTATGTACTAATGAAGTTGTGGAAAATAAAGCATCTGTGATACGTAAATTATGTGAACAGTTTTCTGAATAGTGAATTTCGGATTTGAGATATTCGAATTTTCGAAATGTTACCTAATTGGTTCGATGATGAATCCTCGAAAATCAAGAATTCGCAAGGGTTCCCACAGAAGCGTCAAAAAACCTTTACTCATATATGGCTCAATGGAGCGATTATTTTTTTCATCTATGGACTTCACATCAGACTCTTCGTTATTGGTCATTTTGGAAAGATTAAGGGTTGCATCCATTTTCATCAAAATAAATGTACGTTTAAATGTCAAATTTGTTCGTCAATAGTAAGACAGACTAATTATATAATAAAGGACACTGTCGGTAATGTCCCCGTGGCGTAGCGTTACGAGTATAACTAAGTAATTTGAATATTTAATTAGAAAACTATTATGAATCATTCGTCCCGGGTTCGAAACTCAGGTGATTCAAGCTTTTTGTAATTATTTTCTTTGTTGTGTTAGGTTAGAATAGCTATACATATAATAATAGCAAGCACTATCCCTTCGCTTCAGCGATTATTTTGGATGGAGATCCACCACTACCCATCCCCATATTCCCGAGCAATCCCTGCAAGCTCTCCCACTATCAACAACGGTCAGTGTAGGGAGCACCACCGGGTCACCGCCCCTATCTAAACTATAATCTAACTACTACTACTATCCGTATCTGTAATTTAATTACTAAAGATATCCTCATTTCTGAACATGATTCTTATGAACAATTAAAAAGGATTTCTTGGAACTCAACCCCTAAGGGGTTGATATAGCAAATGAAAGTTAATATAGAGATTTTTGTCATGTTTGTATCTAGAAACATAAAACTTGGTGCAATTGAATTTATGACATTCATCCATCACTCATTCATGAGTATATACTAACGACCATAAATTCCATAAAAGGATAGCCATAGCTTCAGAGATGCCATAGTGTCATAGACGTCATAGCCTTTCCCCAAACCTTTCCAAAAGTGGAAATAGATTGGGGGAAAGGTAGTTAAATAAAGGTTGTTAGTGATGGGTCAACAACTGCATCGCCCAACAATCACTTAAAAAGCCTCAATGTTCTTTATTTACTTTACAACGCCCGCGGGAATATAAATATAAAAAACAGAAGTTGATATAGTGTTTCGGTATTTTGGATATAAACCGGATGCAAGAAATATAGTCCAAGCGGACGAAGTCGCGGGCAAAAAGCTAGTGTATTATAAAATCCTAATTTAGTCATCTTATACAACAATTACAACACTACCTACCTACTTATACTCAAGCCTGTAATAAATAAAGGGGACTAATTCAACACACTAGTTAAATACGTATAAATAACAATTCTACACCTCGTTATCAAAGTATTAAACATCCAGAAATTTCTTCTTTCTTAGATTAACTAAAAGATATCTCAGAGTTTGATTTTATTTATTTCAGAACACAAAAATATAATCTTTTTTTTATTAAATTTTATTTAATTTTGATTTTGAGGATGTTTAAGCAATTGTTAAGCGATGTGTCTATAACCCATCATATATTTTTTTATTTTACTATCTTATACAAACTCGATTCGAGTAATTTCTGATTATGAATCTCTTAAAATTTCTCTGGTTTGGTTTAGCTGCGTAGTGTCGGTTTAGAATAACAAAATACAATTTTTCCTGTAGATGTGCGTAAAAGACATAAGGTAATTAAATACACAAGGTATTTTTTAAGTTGTGTTTGAGTGATGTGCTTGGAGATCCATCTCTAACAACATTTATTTTACTATCCTTTACTCACTCACTTCCGAAGCTCTGGCTACCCCTTCTACGGTTTTTTTTTTATATATACGCATGTAGTTATAAAATATAAGATTTTGTGAAGATGTACGTTTTATGTCTAAAACTAAAAATGAACTCACCAGTAATAGCCGAATACCCTTGTTTCCCGCCCGTAGGTCCCATCTGCGCGTAGAAGACCCCGTCCGCGGGTTCGTGGCATTGTATGGGCGGGATCTCCCACGGGGTCGTCGGGGCCACGGGTTTTGGGGTCGGGACCGGGTTGGGTTTTATGAGGGGGGGTTTCTGGGGGTAGATGGGTTCATTAGTCTCATATATTTTATAAACATGTAGTATAAAAGTTGGAGAGAAAAGTGAGGAGTTAGAAACAGATTATTCTAAAATGTGTCAGTATATAAAATTATATTTTTTATATACTTGAGTTATCCTGGTAAAGTTTTCGAGAGTTTGCCCATAACACAAAATCGTTTTGTGGGGCTGAGTTCTGTTTGCTAAACAGAGCGTCCAATATAGTACATAATTAATACTTTTTTAAACAAAATAAAATTGATTTACAGCTGTTTAACGGAGTCCTAATTTTTATACGTAATTCGATAATCAATAGGGTCATCCGGGTGGTAATTTTGATATTTTGCACTATTTTTATAACCACGCTATCAAACCTCATGAATATTTAATGGGATTACTCCGGAAGTATATCAAATACAGCTAAAAAAACAACCTTTGAAATTGCTTGACCAATGACGGCGTAATTATATACCATACATATAATTCATACAATCAAATTGAGTACCTCCTTTACTGACTTGGTTAATAACAGTTAGAATAGCACTACCCCATTTCTGCCGGTGGGTGTACGTAAAAGGCGACAACGGTATTGGGGCTTTTAAGGGATTTTTGGGCGATGCGGTTGGAGACCCATTACCAACAACCTTTATTTTTACTATCTTTTCCCCACTCAAATTTCCAAAAGTGGCTGAGGAATTTCTAATTCCTTAGCTCTGGCTACCCCTTCTTGGGATTTATAGCCGTGAGTATATGTATGTATGTATGTATGTAAATTTTAAAAAATATGCAACTCACCGTAGTGTGTTGGTGCAGCACTGGCGCGACGGTAGACACGTCCTCGTCCGCGTCCGGCAGCGGACAGTTCCACTGCGGCGGACGAGAGAACAGCAGCGACTTGTCCGTCTGCGGATAACGACACATGTATTATAAATATTGATATAAAATCAAATACAAATTGCTCTTGAGATGGGGTGACATAGGGGTGATAATGATAAGCGTTCAAATAAACGGTTTAAATACTTTATTGTAAGGATATCTATAAAATATTGGAATCCAAATTGACGATTTTGTTATTTATTATTGTTTTGCTTCCTAAACTTCAGAAGTGGTTAAAGAATCATTGATTTCAAAATTTTCGTACTTTTTCGGTTTAATCGTAAATATAGGTGTTTTAAAATGAATTGAATTGAATAGATAGGTATTCAAATAATTGTTAGGAATTTAATAACAAAATCAACTTGCTAGTTAACTGAAAAATATAAAAAAAGCTTATATTTTAAGACTAAGTACCTACCAACTTGATGGTGATAGGTTTCAATTCCAACCACATCGCCGAACTATGGATTTAAATACATCTTACCATCAGACACCTTACACGGCAAGCACTTTGAGGTCGGCATTTATTTGTATAATTTCAATTAAATTTAAATAAATTGCCGTGTAGTGCCGGCTTAGAATGTCACTACCCCTTTCTACCCACGGGTGTCGTAAAAGGCGACTAAGGGTATTGGGTTTTTTTTTTGGATTTTTGGGCGATGCGGTTGGAGACTCATCACCAAAAATGACGACGACGACTCTTGACGACGTAAATAAAGCTATCTCACTGGTATTGCATTGGTTTACTGTAAATAACCTGGTTCTAAATGCCAAAAAAACTAAATGTATTAAATTTACTTTACCGAATGTTAGGCAAGTTGAAAACAATATTGTTATTGATAGTGAAAAAGTAGAATTAGTGAAAGAGACAAAATTCCTAGGGATAATAATCGATTCTAAGTTGCAATGGGGACCCCATATACTAACACTTTCTAAAAGGCTGAGCTCAGCAGCGTATGCCGTGCGTAAGATTAGAGAAATAGCAGACGTAGAAACAGCTCGCATTGTGTATTTCAGTTATTTTCATAGTATTATGTCGTACGGTATTTTATTATGGGGTAAAGCGGCTGATGTTCATAAAGTTTTCGTCTTACAAAAGCGAGCTATCCGATCTATTTACATGTTGAGGTCGAGGTATTCGTTGCGCGAAAAATTTAAAGATATTGGCATTTTAACTGTCCCTTGCCAATACATATTTGAGAATTTAATGTATGCTAAAAAGAATATATGTCAATTTAGTAAAGTTAGTGATAGGCATACTGTTAACACTCGAAATAAGGACAAACTTAACGTACCGAAGTGGAGACTTAATAAAGTAAGTAACTCCTTTATGGGACTATCCCTCCAAATGTTCAACAAACTTCATTCTGACATGTTGGAATTGCCTGTGGCATCTTTTAAAAAGGCAATTAAAGCAATGCTTTTAAAGAAATCTTACTACAGTGTTCAAGATTTTTTAAACGACAAGGACCCAACGCGCACATGACCGTGTCCGTAAAGCTATAAATCTTCCCTCGTTATTCCCAGGAATAATTGTCTGGTGAGGATTTTTCTTCTCACGTTATGTGATTGGTTTTTTGTGATGGACAATTTATTTTTATTATGTCAAACAAGCGTTTGGTTTTGTCGCATAGAAAATCTTTTATAAAGTAAAAACATGTTAATAAACTGAAATTGTACAAACCATGTTTTGAAAAAATGAAAAAATGTGAATGTAAAGAGTTTCTTTGTTGCTTCTTCTCTTTACGAACACCTTCCGAAGCAACGGACTAATGATAAATTTAAAAACATTTGACGTTCAAAAAATGTTAGTTTTTAACTTAATTTTGAAGAATAAACTTTTTGACTTTTTTTTTTACTTTTGAGCTCTGGCTACCCCTTCTAGGGAATTATAGGCGTGAGTATATGTATGTATTTATGTCTATTAAATACTATTTATACAAATTAACACATCTTAATAATACGATCCAAGTACTTAAACTTAAATTGTAATAATGAACTAGTATATTTTCACATGTGTATGAAATGGAAATCAACCTACCTTCAAATAATGCGTATGGTACGACACCTCGTTCTTGCCGTTGAGTGGTCCGATGGCCCAAATGATGGGCTGTGATTGGTTCTTCAAGATGTCGCGGTCCAACGCGTCACTCGCTTTCAACGCGCGCTGGTACGTTATGATGGAGTAGCCGTTCACGAACGCCGCGTTTAGTAAGCGGAGGGAGTTGGTTTTTTCCTGGAAAAGGATATGATTTTGAGTATTGGTGGATGAGTAGTGTCGGTTTATAAAAACAGTTATTTATTTCTTCCCACTGTGTCGATTGAGGCGACTAAGACATTTTGGGGCTTTTAGCTCATCCTAGTATAAATATACAAATTTACGGCTGTAAACCCAAAAAGCAACAGCGAGCGCGTTAAAAAAGATTCTCAGCCACTATTGGAAGTTGAGTGGGAACAATATCTTGTACTGCAAAATAAAGAAAGGTTGGTAATTTCCAGCTATATCTTGCCAAATATTAATTAAAAGTCCCAAAAACCCTGTATCATCTCGCACTACGCCGAAATAAATGGGTTCGTTCTATTCTTAGCCAACATAACATAAAGAATGATAAAATGAATAAAACTTCAAATATAATCTGTTTGCGCAAAGACTTGTATTTGGTTAATATTAGTAACGTAAATAACGGTCAAAACGTGCCGTGCCATATCATTAACTATGTAAAACGTAAAACAAACCTGCCTAATTCAGAATTGCTACCTGTTGTATTAAATTTGTGAAAGGTATGTAAAAGTTTTTTTGCACGTGCATTTTTTTCGCTTGTGTTGTGTTTATAAGAAATGTATACTGAATCCGGTATCACAAAATATCTAACATAATTTTATAATAATTATATGTAGATGATATTAAAGGAAAGAAAAACTTCGACACTGGCGGGGTTCGAACCCGCGACCTTCGGGTATACGCCCCCGTCGCTCTGCCAACTGAGCTACAGTGTCAGTTGGCATCCAGCGCGAAATTTCTCTATCCTTTGTTTCTTTTTTACACGTTCAAGTAGTGTTTGCGTTTCCTACCTCCGAATTTTAACTAATTCGGACGGCCACTTGTCTACCTTTTCAGATAGAATGCAAATGTTGGAAACGCCTAACTATCACATAATTTAATGTTTTTGACATGAATTCCTCATGTGGGGATTATTACTCATAAATAAAAGATGATATTAAAGGAAAGAAAAACTTCGACACTGGCGGGGTTCGAACCCGCGACCTTCGGGTATACGCCCCCGTCGCTCTGCCAACTGAGCTACAGTGTCAGTTGGCATCCAGCGCGAAATTTCTCTATCCTTTGTTTCTTTTTTACGAGTATATATATAGTATAGTATGAGTAATAATCCCCACATGAGGAATTCATGTCAAAAACATTAAATTATGTAATTATATGTAGTTTTAATTCGTGTTTATTATAATCAGAAGCTATCCTTAATAATTAACTATACAGTCCTATACAATAATACTCACAGCGATCAACCCCGAAAAGAGGTGTCCAGAGCTTCAGAATTAGAAATTCATCAGCCACTTTTGGAAGTCGAGAGGGAAACATTGTAGAATCAACAATGGTCCATATTTAGAATCGTACAAACTGATTACTGACTGATATACGCCAATAGAAAAAGATATTTTTTTAGGATCCTGAATATATATCATAGAACGAAAGTTTGAGCTAAAAGCGTAAATGATGTTTAAATATTTGTATTCAAATTATATCTATTTAATTTTAATCTCAGTACTAACTATTATTCTTAATAATTGCATACTGAATCCCAAAAATATATAATAATAAATACAAAATTTAAATAAAACAGCCTGTTTTTGCTATTGTATTGGTATTATATTGTATTGAGAACGGGTACTTATCCGCATGTTGAAATCTACCATGCGCCTGTTTAGCGAATTGTGATATATATATGTGTATAAATATAAATATAAATGCCTCAATACCCTAAATAGCCTTTTACGGATGCCATTCTAAGCGGACACTACAGATAACCCATCCCTGAAATACAATATTAAACCCTAAATAAAGTTTAAATTGCGTCAGTAAAATATCGGAGCACGGATACTCCCAGTGAGACTATTCCACGCCCAATCTAATATAATTTTACAATATTAATGAAGGTTTCAAGGGGCTATTATCGGCTTTCACGTTAAACCTTTCACTATACAATTTGCTCGTGTCGGTCGTAAAGGGTTTGGTGTATCTAAGTGAAAATTCACGAAAGTGACGTTCAGTTAATAAAAACTTCATATAAGGAAACTTATCATACGAATATAAAATAACCCTAAAAATCACAGCCCAAATACTTAAAAAGGGGTCTAAAAAGGACGGTACAAGAAAACGAAGCATATAGAAATTCAACTTTTTTAAAAGAACTATAAAGAATCTGTGATCGTATCATTAAAAATGTGAGTTCAAATACTGACTCGAGCCTACGAAAATGTGTCAAGTCTCAAGTCACATGTGTGGTCTACTTTACTAGTTACGTTTAGTTACTTTCCTTGATTTGGATGCACTGTCCCAACAAAGATTTGAGTTTTAGTTTGTGTTTTCGACCGCTGTTCTTACTTAAAGCCACACGTATATCTTTTCACTCCGTAGATTTATTTAGTAAATAATAGTTTTTATTTAACTTTTTGGATAGTATTTCATATCGTTTGAAAGCTAAAACAGATAGCCCTAATATAGTGAAACCAGATTTTAAATCACTTTACGAATATTAAGGAAAAATCCGATTTATTCCATAAATTATTTTGTGAAACTGACCCACGACACATCGAGTTGTTAAGAACGAACCACACCGGAGATAACCGAAGCATACCGAAGTGATACGAACCAAAAAGGTCATTGACTTCAAGCGGCGTGTTACGTCACGAAGCAACCTTGACGCGCTATACAGCGACTACGCAGGTGCCGACAATTCACGATTCACAGCCGAAGACACCCGATCGTACAGGTCAGTGACCGATATTGTTACGAGTGACGTTCTTTTTTCATGCGACAACTTGGTCTTGTATGATATTTTTATCCTACCCACATAAACTTATTATCACAAATTTAAACAGACTACTTTTAAACTTTAATAATGAAGTGTATGTCGTGCAACGGATCCGTCAAATACCTCGCCGAGTCCCTAGCTTGTACAAAATGTCATGGTTTGTACCACTATTTATGCCTCAATATCACAACGGCTTATTTTAGTGCACATCAAAACGAATTAAAAAAAAATTGGCTATGCCCAACTTGCAATTACCCCGCCTCGCGCGGTACTAATGATGATACTCCGGTGCGCCGAGGGTTGGCAGCGGGGACAAACATGAATATGTCTATGATGTCGTGTGATGAATTCGTGCACGATGAGTTAAAATCAAATGTGAATACCAATAATCGTATGCGCAGTCATATCGATACTTCAGTATATGGCTTACAGTCTTCTTCTTTTAATGATAATGGTGAATCGGTTCCTATCCCGCAATCTATGGAGGAAGACTCAATATTAGCTCAATCAATGCATCAATTCAAAAATATGCTTAGTGAACTGAATTCGGGTATTAAAGCATTGAATGACTCAATGCGTTTGTGCCGTGAGGAAATGTCCGGATTCAGAACTGAGCTATCGGACATAAAGATTAAGCTAGAACGACTGGAAAATTATGAGGCTGAAGTTGAAGTTCTGAGAAATGAGGTGAAGCAGCTGCGCTCTGAACTTATCCAGCGGGATCGATCACAAGTTCTAAACGACGTTGAAATCACTGGAGTGCACGAACAAAAAGGTGAAAATCTTGACCACATGGTTGGCGTGATATCTACAGTGTTAAACGTAGAATTGGACTCGAGGGATGTAGTTCACGTTTTTCGAGTGGGCCGCCGACAGCCAGGGGAGGCAGGGAGTGAGGTTCGTCCGCGCCCCATAGTGTTAAGGCTAACTAGACGAGCACCTCGAGAAGCCTTGGTACGAGCAGCGCGTGTGCGTCGAAATCTTACCACTGATCTGATTGGTATACCCGGACCTGCGCGGTCGTTCTATGTGAACGAGCACATGATACCCTCCGATCGCCGCCTATTTGGAATGACACGATCATTTGCAAAGGAATGTAACTTCAAATTTACTTGGAAAAGATATGGACAAATCTTAATTAGAAAAACCGAGAATAGCCGTATCTACCGTATCAGCTCAATCAGTGATTTAGACTGTATTCGTAACGAACTCAAAGAGACATTGAATACGTTTCGTTCCTAATAAACAACGAATCATTTACACTGTCTCACTAGGATTCATTTATAATATTATTGTATTTTTTGAGACGCCTGAATTGGCAGTGTTAACTATTACGCGTGCTTGTAACTTTGAGTTAAAATTGTATTACGTAGTTTTAATAGTTTATAGCTCAAATTCAAAAATTTTGCTGTGCAATGAATTCTGGTATTGTAAAAAAGTAAGTAAGTTATATTACAACATATTATATTTTAAACTAACAAAGATAGAATATTTAGTTAATATTTTAATTACTTATATTATCAGTATTTTATTATTACAAACACACGATAACATCTATTTAATATTTTATAAATATATAATCTTTAAAAAACTATGTTTAACTGATGTTCTAAACGTGATAACCCTTCAGTTTTTAAACTTTAATAATACATTAATCGCCTATTCCTATTCATTTTCTACTATTGGTGAGCAAAAGAGTGATTTATATGAAAACATATCAAAATATTTTTTAAAATGATTGCTAAAAATTGTTTATTTACAGTTAGTTTATATAACGCTCAATCATTAAACACCTGTGGTGATGAATTTGTTCAGGCGGTTTTACAATATAAACCTGATGTACTTACAATTAATGAATCTTGGCTAAAGCATGGTTGTGAAAATCTAGCACCAAAAATTCCTTCATATAAATTTAAAATGCTCCCTCGATCAAAGGATATCCTTCGTGGCCGCGGAGGTGGTCTAGCTTATTACATAAGAAATGGCATCACAGCCAGAACATTGCAGCACCCCGAGTCCCCCGTCGAACAGTGGTGGCTTCGTGTAACAGTCAATGGGCTGAGACTAGTTATTGGAACGGCTTATCGCCCGCAGTGGCAGCTTGTTGACGATTTTTTGGATGCCATCACGGAGTCGTTGTGCTCACTGACGCATTTTGATAAGGTTATTCTGTTAGGAGATTTTAATATAAATCAACTAGATACTAACAGCAGTAGTTATCGTAAGTTCGATACCTTTTTACAATGTGCAGGTCTGCGTCAAGTGGTAAACAAGCCTACGCACTTCACCCATCATACTAATACTTTAATTGACCTTGTTTGTACAGACGCTGCTGTAAATAGTGTCACAGTTTGTGGTGTCACGGGATTGATCGGCCATTCTATGATACATACAACATTTAATATAAAAAAAGAAAGATTCAAGCCGACATGCATACAATGTAGACCTATGAGGTCCGTTGATCTCGCTGCCGTCGACGCGGAAATACAATTATATGATTGGCAGAATATGCTAAACAAAACTTCTGTTAATGATATGGTGGCGTTACTCAATACTTATATTTTAGATATTTGCGATAGGCATGCGCCCCTAAGAACGGTATGTATCAAACAAAAACCCATGCCTTGGATTTCAGAAAATACTAAAGTTCTTATTCATTTTAAAAATAAAGCATTAGAAAAGTACCGATCATCTCACCTCGATAAAGATAAAGAATACTACAAAACTCTGAAGAAACAAGTAGAGATTACAATGGACAGTGAAAAACGGGCATATTTTAAACAAAAGATTAATTCTTGTACTAAAGACTCGAAAAGACTATGGAAGAACCTTAAATCTAACATTCTAGACGATACTATGGATACTGACAAATTGCCCCCTCATCTTAGTGATCCTGATTTGATAAATAATTATTTTTTGACTCTGCCGTGTCCTGATTTTGTACCAGTGTCAGAATTTTCATATTTTGAATCTAATCGATTTGGTAATGCGATATTCAAGTTGAAAACAGTAGATGAATCTCAGGTTGCAAAGGCTATATTGTCAATTGATTCGGATGCTCAGGGTGTTGATAATATTAATTTAAATATGATTTTACTTACCTTACCTCATGCACTTTTTTACATAACCTACTTAATAAATTTTTCGATATCTTCTTTAACATTCCCTGAGTGCTGGAAAACGGCTATTATTACCCCTTTTCCGAAAAATCCATCACCAAACAATTTAAAGGATTTAAGACCGATCAGTTTACTACCCTGCTTGTCAAAGGTGCTCGAACGTATCGTTTTTTGGCAGCTGTCAGATTTTTTGGAATTGAATGGTATCTTACCTGCAAAGCAGTCAGGTTTTCGCAAGGGTGTAAGTACTACAACAGCACTGTTAGACGTAATTGACAATATTTTAGCGGCACAAGATAAGGGCACGGCAACGGTTCTGACTTTGCTCGATTTTTCACGCGCTTTTGATTGTATAAGTCTTCCACTTCTCCTTTCCAAGCTGCGATACTATGGTTTCCACTCTGACACCATAGCCTGGTTTAGAAGTTACCTAACTGACAGGTCACAAATAGTGCGTACTAAATTGGCAAATGGTGCAAATAGTTCTGCAGTTAAACCTGTTTCTAGGGGCGTGCCACAGGGATCGATATTGGGACCGATTTTGTTTGTGTTATATACGGCAGACATTGTTAAACAAATAAAGCATTCACAATTTCATTTGTACGCTGATGATGTTCAAATATATATGCACTTAAATCCTTGCCAAATAAATCCATCTTTAGCAAAACTAAACTCTGACCTTGAAAATATAGCACTTTGGGCATCCCGGAATGCTTTGTTGTTAAACCCTAGTAAGTCTAAGTTTATGGTGCTGGGTTCGAAAAAACAAGTTGCGTCCGTTTTGTCTTCCAAACCTTGTATAACTATAAATGGGACAAAGGTCGAGCAGGTGTCACTGGCCAGAGTTCTTGGCATTCTCGTGGATTCTGGATTACGTTTTGAGGACCACATAATCAATGTTGCAAAGAGTTGTATGTTCCGTATTAAAGTACTCTACAAAATCCGTCACCTGCTCTCCGAGGAAGTGCGTTTATTGCTGTGTGAGGCTCTAATTTTATCTAAATTGAACTATGGCAGCATAGTTCTGGGTCCTTGTCTTTTATCTACATCAAAACGGTTGATTCAAAGAGTACAAAATGCCTGCATAAGATTCTGCTACAAAATACCACCAAGATCTCATATTACTCCTAAATTGAATAGAGAGGGCCTACTTAATATGGATTCTAGGAGGCAACTTCATCTGGCTAGCTTAGTCCACCAAGTCATTAAGTTTAAGCGACCGGAATACTTGTATAGTAAGTTATCCTGGCCATCCTATACATTTAACTCGAGGAGTCTTTATTCAATGACTTTGGTAACACCGTTTCACAAAACAAGGGCTTTTGAGGGAAGCTTCCGCTACCAGGCAACAAAATGCTGGAACAATCTCCCTCCACCCCTTAAATGTCCCATTTCCAAAATCTCTTTCAAAACTCAATTTAAAAAAATATTACTTGATAAGCAAAAATTGTTATGATAGTCGAGGTTTCTCCCAAAAGTCAATTATGAGTAATACTAATAAAAAATTTTTCATTGCATGTTCATATAAATATAGGTTTATTATATTTCAGAAAAACTATTGTTTTTATCGTGTTGGAATAACCCAGCGGTTAATTTAATTTATTTACTATATTTATATGTATATAACTATATTTAATCTATTTTACCATTTCAATAATATCACAAATTAATACTATTTATATTTTCACTATAGCTTACTTACTAAGATATTTCTTGTTGTAACTAATTTATGTTTTTTCTTTTATATAATTTAAATATTTGAATCTCAAAAATGTTAAGAACAGTTGTGTCGACAAAGGGAGCGGCAGAATAACAGCGTCTGCACTTTATAGGGCAGGCACTATGCTGAGCCGTACCCTTTTTCAGTTTTCTGCAACTTATTTTGTAAATTTTAAATGTATGTTCGTTTTGTGTCGCAGTTAATAGAAATAAATGTATTTTCATTTCATTCATTCATTCATTTTGAGACTATTTTTTTTTACAATTAAAGCAAATATTTATCAAACTTAATATACCCGCAAAAATGTCCAATGAAATTAGGATACTAAGTAATGGTTCCGTGTGAGAAAATTGCAATGTAATAACCCAATCAATGCTAGTAATATTAACAATCTGCGAGGCGAGTTCTCGGAACATCGCGTGTTATCAATTTGCAGAGGTTGGTCCGTAATTTGATGTGTGAGCGGCGACGGGTCAGATGTGAGCCTCGCTTGCGGGAATCATGTACTTGCTTTGTAGCTATGTTACTATGTGTTGTATACAGCTACTTCGCAATATTATGTTTGTTATGTATTTTGTGTATGTATTTGTTTTGTTATATGAGGATTACATAAGAAAAATTATAAGTATTAGTCGGCCTAAAAATGTCTACTTCTAAAGACCTAGCAGGCTTCCGCTTTAAAAATAAGTTAAATAAAAATAAATTACAGCAAAAATCACAAGTGTGATTCACCTAACAAAACAGTAGTTTGTCCAAATTAATATTTTAATAAAAACAATTTAAATATCTTTTTTGCAAATAACAATATTTTAATAGAAACTCTTTCGAAAAAAAACTTAGTTATTGCGACCGAAAAAAACATTCTTGCAAACAAGATGGTCAAAGTTATATTTTTTAACATAAGTTGTATGAAAATGTATAGGCTTATTTTATTAATGTATCTCCAATATACACAGACTCCTTTGTCTAAAGCGAACCGTGTAACGGTACAGTGTGTTGATAATATCATGCATTTGACTGTAGTGTCGAAGCTTGGTGAAATTATATGCCGTGTTACAGAGCCGTGTGGTAAACTGTAAATGGTAACCCCAGTGCGGTAAATTGTATTACTTCTAAGTTTTCAGAGTAAAGTTTATATTAATATATTCTACGATGTTACGGCAAAGTATAACAAGAAACTGTAACCCATAAAATATTAAAATAATGTTAAATGCGTATCATGTTACAGGGTACTGTATCAGTCACGTATCAGTAAAACTATGAACCATGTTACGTGTTACAGTGGGTTTAGAATTTTGGACAATTGTATAATTGAATAGAAATGTATATTTATGATATTGAACAAGACCGCTTAACGTTGCTAAAATTGTGTATTGTGTTACACTGTAGTGTCTATTTTTCGAAAGGAATGCTTGCAGCTTAGTGGCCTGCGCAGCTTAATCATGACTATTTGTGTGAGGCAGCTGAGGGCCGCCCTGGCGGGGCAAAGGTGTGTGTACCGGAAAGTTATTACCTTTTTTCTGTTCGAGGGTAAAATCATACTAAATATTGATGTCTGTTTCAGTGATGTTTGTATTTGTTTATTTGTGTTTAAATTAAGTTTTTATATTTATATTTTTTGTGCGCATATTGTTTGTTTTCGTGTTTTTTTCCCCCGCTCACCGCAATGCTGGTGTCAGGACAGCTGCCGGCGCCGCCGCTGCACTGGCTCTTGCTGTCCAGGTAGTAGTCCACCGCGCGCCCCGTCCCGTCCCGCGCCAGCCACGCCACCGCCACGTCGCCGCCCACCATGCGGGACGAGTTTGCGGACCCGGATATTCCAAACGACATGTATTCGCCTTCCTCTGTGGAGGAACTTTGAATTGTAGTGAAAAAGTTTTATGTGTGATAATATGAAAAGGATTGGTGCAAGAATAAAGGTAAATTAGAATGGGGTTCTAATATATATTTGTGAAAATAAGATAGCAAATGAGATCGATCTAGAAAACTCTGTAAATGTAGATAGTAATGTTTAACATTATAATAGAATCCAAAAGAAGTAATATGAAAATAAATCAGATAAACATTTATTTTATCTATAATAAATAAATCGTTTCGTTTAATACCATAAAATTATTCAATATTAATTATAATAATAATAAATAATAAAATGTATTTATTGAATGTAAGGGAAGAAAGAGAGGTTTGTCAAGATCGTACTAAGTGGCGATCGATAGTCTCTACCTACCCCAATGGGAATAATGGGCGTGAGTATAAGTAAGTAAGTAAGTAAGTATTTATTTTCTCTCAACACAAAGCAAAAAGTCACAAAAATATGATTAGTTTACAGTATAAGTCTTTGTGGCGAGAGCTGGTGTCTATACTAGGTTTCCCTTTATGACAGATCACCAGCCCCCCCCCCCTTCTATACAAGATGACATTTTATTTAACTAACATATAGTATAACACATTGAAAAAAAAAACATAGTAAAGCAGGTTATAATAAGCATAAGCATCAGCTGTATTTGCATATATAGTATTAAAATATATTACACATATATATATAAAATGAAATATATACTTATATATATATAAATAATGAGAAATGAGAATAATTGTAGTATGTACAAATTAAATTTTATCTTTAAATCTTATATTAAAACAACCAATAATGTCTCGGTTTGGGCATAATCTTTTTTCAAAAGCCAATCTTTGACTTTTTGTTCACATATACATTTTGGTAGTGAATAAATTGACAGCTTTGAGTTTACTTGGTTGTAAAGGTAGCTTCCGAGAAAGCAGTAAAAATGTTTTGTTGTCTTTTTTTTAAAACGTTGTGATGGACATACGGCGTAAGTTTTCCTCTTCCCTAACATTTTTTTAGTATCATAACTAAGTTCGCAATGTTTTTTCTTAATGACCTGATAAATAAAAAGCTGACGAACTGTTAGAACTTTGCATAATGTATACAATTCAGTGGTGGGATGATATATTGGGAGAAAATTATTTAGTTTCAAAATGGTCCTTTGAGCTCTTTCTAATCGTAGCATGAAAGTTTTGCCAGCACCACCCCAACAAGTTATACAATACGATATATTATAATACTATCACACAAAGAAGTAGCTGCATATGTACATAGCAACATTTTAATATCGGTAGAGAATATCCATGAACACACTTAGATCTGCTCAAAACGTCCTAACTCTGAAGAATAAGAAAGCCATGAAAAATCAATGAATATAGAAGAAGCTCAAGAAGTTTTTGCCTACTCCAATAGGAACTAATGGAGTAAACACATGTGTGTAAAAATGGCAGGTTCCTCACCCAGTTTTGCGACCAGTTGCAGCACGATGCTGTCTCCGGCCAGCGCCCAGCGAACTTCGAACGCCACGTCTTCCAGGAGCACTTCGCAGTTCAACTTCGACTGAAACACACAATATGGATGTTATACTTATCTGTTAAATTTAACTACATTCCTCAACTACTATAGAAGCCATGTTAAAAATTGAAACGCTTCACTAGAGTAAAAGTTGCAACAGGACCCTTTAAATCTGTGGTACAATATTGCGCTTAAATGGGATCTATTTTGTAAATGTTTGTTTTTTAAAACAATGACTACAGTTACAATGTGTGAAAATGTTTCTTTTGGCTTAAATTTGTGAATGTAATTTTACGGTTTACGAGTCATGATTTTAAGCGATAATTAATGAACTTCATAAATGTTATTGAAATAGTATCATCAAGACTTACATAACTAAAACAGAAAGTCGTCATTGGGGGAGGCCATGTTCACCTGTGGACATCTATTGGAAAATGATGATGAAAACATACAATGATACATAACAAACGAAATAAAATGTAAATCAAGGTAAATCTCAAAGGCTCATATAATTTCTCCAATGTTTTTGCGAATGACTAGTCATGATAACGTTATTTAGTATCATAAAACTGTACGCAAACAAATATGTAATTTAACCTTTCAATTTATCCTAAGAGATCTCATTTTGTTGTAACTGAGGCATTTCTTAAATTGTAAATTAAAGTATCTTATCCGCAATTCCTTCATAAGATAGTCTTACTAATAAATTTAAAAGTTCCCATTCCGAGATACGACCAGCGAAACACATTTATCACGGCGCCGCAAACGCGAGAACTGAATCCAGATATTTCATCTGAATTCACTAAAGCGTGTATTTTCCGAGTTAATTTCAAATTTGGTTGGAACATGACTCGCCTTTACTTCATCAAACTCCGCAGCCGTGACGCGAGCTTTTAGTACTACTTCAATTTAATATAGCTGCAGCTCTGTGATGAAATCGTATGAGATTAGTCAGGAATCAATAAGTGATAAAAATTATCAGATTAAATCTGTAGTGTAAATGAGCGATCGAGTTTTCCAGTATCGTACAAAATAGCGATTGATAATCTCTGTCAGCCCTAATGGCAACCATTGATACGTATCTCTGTATTTAAAGAGTCGATGAGTTGTATTATAAAGCATCGGCATAGAATAGCATTAACCCATTTATTCCCGAGGGTGTACAGTACAATCTAAAAAACCCTAATTTTCAAAGTCACTTGAAAATGACGGTTTTGGAGCTTGTTAAGTGAATTTTGGTCGACTCGTCACTACTATAATTTCCCTTCACTTATCTAACACTTATCTATAATTTCCCCATTGAATTTTCAGAAGAAGCTGGGAAAATCTAATTATAATTCTCTAGCTACCCCTTTTTTGGATTTAAAGCCTCAATAAATAAGTATATGTGAAATGGTCTTGTATTATGCCATGTGTGATATACTAATAGCAAGGAAAACGATTGCTTGATGAAACTCGTTGTAAGAAAAACACCGATTGCATAGAACCACGGAACAATGAGACATTGAGATAGAAACCAATTGAATACGTTAACTGAAGCGGTTAGTCAATATGGCCGGGCTTCGTGTTGGTTCACATAAAGTATTGAAGTTTCCTTCGAACATCATTATTATTGATTTGAAAGAGAATTTATACATTCAAAATATGTTTTTTTATGTTTTGTTAAGGATGAAACATTGATTTATAGTTTATTGTATTTCAGAACTTCTTTAAGAACTTTTGTATAATCTTGTAATATAAGGATACTAATGTCAGTGGAGCCATTAATGGTACATATATACATACATCCACTCACGGCAATCAATCCAAGCTTCAGACCTAAAAACTTCTCAGCCACATTTGGAAGTTAATAGGGGACAAGATGGTAGAAATAAAATACCGTTGGTGATGAGTGTTCAACCGCATCGCCCAAAAACCACTTAAAAAGCCCCATAACTTTAGTCGCCTCTTACGACACCCGTGGGTAGAAAGGGGTAGTGACATTCCTAAGTCGGCCCTACAAGGCAAACTGTTATTTAAGTGGTTGTGATGTAGTGTAAGAAAACCTATCATGCACTATCCTTTGTTATTTAAAAGTATTTTCTTTCTACTAGAAATGTGTCTGAATGATTTCTGAGTTTTAATCTCTGGCTACCCATTTATGTGTTTATAACTGTAAGTATAACTAATAATTAAAGAATAAATAAAGGAAAGAAAAATTTCGACACAGGCGGGGAATTTTTCTGTCCTTTATTTATTCTTTAATTATTAGTAATAATCCCCACATGAGGTTTTCATGAACAAAAATATTTTAAATTATGTAAGTATAACTATTTGATAGAAAAACGTAAATACGCGTATTAAAAGATGTCAAATCATGATAGAGCGCGCCAGGCCGGGAGCCGCAGCTAAGTGTTTCCTGCAGCGGAGCGGACGTAATGGTGCGGACTCGTTACAACTTTACACTACGGGCGGACTCGTCTTTATGTCGAGGTTTTGGTATGGAATTATGTTTTAAATGTATGCGTGGTTTAATAAGGGGTTGGTGATGATGTTGTGTTGAATATATTTTTTTATTAATATTTAAAGAACGATAATTAAACAAGTAAAGAGTACTTTATATAATTAATTTCAATGTTATTTCGAATCAGAAATTGTGCACACGTGCACAGTAATTATTGAGTTAATAGGAATAGCCAGAGTTTTAGAATAAAGACAATCTCCACCGTATTCAAAAGTTAACTGAGGATTTCATTATTACATGAATGGATTTTCATCCACTTCACCCAACAATCACTTCAAAAACCATAATACCCTAAGTCGCTGTAACAAAATCTGCGGAAGGTAGTAGATTAGCGCTATTCTAAGTCGATACTATACAGCTAATTTATTTACAAAATGTTATGTATTGAACAATTTTAGGAGACATTTTATACGGCTGTCAAATAATATATCCTAACTCCCAGCCTGTCACGCCTCGCGGTTAGTCATATCGGTTGCCCATTTTGAGTAAATTTCTCATTTAATAGTTTGACCTATATATAAAGTTTTAATGATATTATTCAGAAGAAATTTGCAGATGAGCTCTGTATTCTCAGCTGTCTATTGTGAGACGCATTTAATTGATTTTCTTCAAAACTTTGGAATATTGCAAGACGGTGAATATTCGATGTTTATTTTATGTGATATTTAACTGTCACTACCTAAATAGAAGAGATAGTGATAGAAAGTACGACAGTTGAACGGAAGCAGTAACGTACTACGTTATTTAAGGGTTCTATTTAGAGTTTAAGAAAAGTAATTCCCCATCAACTTTAATAATATGGTAGGTGGGTACCTACCATGCAGACAGGCGTGGGTTCAAATTCTGGTTGGCGTAAACACAAATTGATCTTTTCTAAAGTTACATATCTAGTTAGTTTTTCATGGTTATTAACTGTGAGGGAAAACATCGTGAGGAAACCCACATTGCTAAGTTTTACTATGTGTTACTGGATAACTATTATATTTAATGTATGATCACCTATAACTCCTTGTAGCATAAGTCGATAACCAATGATTTTAAAAAAGTTGGTAAAAGTGTAATTAAGGGATATAACGATGTTCAGGATAGCTTATCAGCTATTACAACTTTTTCCAACCATTTTTTTCCCGTGGGTGTCATAAGAGGCAATCAAGGGTATGGGGCATTTTAGGGCCGCAGATTCATAACAGGAGACACTTGCAATTATCTCTCCGATTAACTTCCACCAGTATCTAAAGATTTTTGATACCAACGCTTTGTTACTGAAGCTTTATAGTGACGCCTTGGAATTTCACTGACCTGTTTGTTACCTGATTATGAGGCTTTTCAGTAGGCTGCAGACCCACCACTCATTATATTTTATTTACCACTTTTCTCGACTTAACTCTGACGCTCTATCTACCCATTTCTGGGACTTATAACCGTGAGTATATTATGTGCAGTAAAGTACGTCGGAGATTAGGGCCAATCGCTCCATACAGTTATTTTTATTTTATAAATTTGATAATGTTGTAATAGAAAACTGCGGCAAAATGATAAAGTTTGGTATTAAAGGGGTGGCAGCCGTAAATTGAGAAAATCGACTAGTTCAAATTAGAATACATTTTTTAAAACTGGTAGCACAAGTAAAACTGTTGTAGATATCGTGGAGTTCTTGTTCTTGTTGTTGTTCCTACACTTATGTATGGAAGCGAATGTTGGGTGTGGCAGAAGAAGCATGAGAGCAGAGTGAATGCAGTAGAGATGAGGTCCCTCAGAAAAAAATGTAATGTTAGATTATGTGACCGAGTGAGAAATAGTGTTATTCGTGAAAAGTGTGGTGTGAAAGATGATATTGTAAGAAAGATAGAAAAAGGAATGTTGAGATGGTTTGGGCACATAGAGAGGATGGATGATAGAAAATTGGTAAAAGGGATCTATAGAGCAAGTGTGGATGGTAATGTTAGTAGAGGACGAACACGGAGAACACACTTGGACCAAATTGAGAGTGTGCTCAAAAAGGCTGGCGTCCGAAGTATGAAGAATAAAAGAGCATGTATGAAAAGATTGATGGATGTAAACGAAGCTAGAGAGGTTTGTCAGGATCGAGCGAAGTGGCGATCAATCAATAGTCTCTGCCTACCCCAATGGGAACTAATGGCGTGAGTATATGTATGTATGTATGTATATCGTGGAGTAAACTTAAAAAATCAGCGATATGTTCATAGGTTGCAGTTGTTAAACCAGATATTACTATCACTGTAATGTTATCATTAGTGTTAGTGTTAGGATATATAAGAACTTGGATTCACTGTGTTGTTCTGTTGTTGTCATGGCATCATTTGTAAAATGTATAAAAAAACTCTGATGTGCAAAATGGAAATATTGTCATTTTCTCTATCGGAGATGTAAGTGATTAAGCCAAACTATTTATGTTTTAAAAATAATCCTTTTGTTTGTGCAAGATCTAGTTAATGATAATATTGTTTGTTTGAAAATATGTTACAGCAATGCTATTGATTTCATTTATTTTTTTGTATAAAGTGATACAATACTGGTGCTGGCTGAAAACCAGCGTGCTTCAGGTGACGTGTCCGGCGAGATACGCAGCTGAGGCACATATGCTGAACCAGAACCGATTCGGCAACCTTTGTTATTCACCCGACGATGGTACCTATTATTATTTTATTGCCAAATAAATTAATTTTCTTCTTTCTTCTTCTTTCTTCGTTATTTCGTGTCATAATAAAGCTAAAAGCTCGTACACAAATGAAGGTAATTTCTTGACTTTTTTGAAATTAATTCTAAACGTTGCTATATTATGTTCATATATAGGGGGAAATTTGTAACAGCATTTTAAAATAAAGTAATATCTGTTAATTTTTCTATTCAAATTAATATATATGACAAACTTGTGTGTCTTTCTCCCATTGAGACAACTATACGTTCTTACTCCACTAGACAATAGGGTATGATTAACGCCTCAGATTAGTTCATTTCTTTTTCAAAATTAAATTTTAATTTGGATGCTGATAAAAGGTGAAGGTAACTTAACTTTTTTATGTAGGATGCAAAGTAAATGATTGAAATAAAACACAAAATCAAGTAAATAGTGTATAATTAAATTAAACTTTCTAAAACTACAGTATAAATCTTACATCGTAAAGGTAACATAATCATTGCACATTACATAATCACAGTCATTAAGGCAGTGACAATCCATTCCTACGACACGTTGGAGCGGCAAGAATCATCGCGAGGTCACGTCTGAAGGTCATTAGGTCATTTCCCATTCGGGTCAAGGTCACCGCGCCATCCCTCTCCTTCTTGATGATAAGGAACTAACCGATACTGTTCCGTCTGTGATACTTGTAACTGATTTTGTGGCGGGTAGTTTTGAAAATGTATCTGAGGCGTTTGATAGTTTAGTTCATAATTTGGCCGGTAGAGTGGTTGGTTCAGTGCGAGCGCTTGTCGGTAGTCCTGTCGGTCCGATGGTTCGGTCGTATGAACGTATTGCTGTTGTGATTTTTCGATCTTCAATTGAAAGTTAGAATGTGCGATTGGTTGATGGCTCTGATGCTGTTGTAAATCTGCCTTTTCGATCTTGAGTTGGAAGTTTGAGTGAGCAATGGGCTGGTCCGTCTGATATAGTGGTCTTTGATAGTAGAAGAGCGGCTGTTGGTGTCTTCTGATCAGCGGTTCGCGAGCGGGGGAAAGAGAGGCGATATGAGGGCGGTAAGTCGTAGGGCGAAGAGGGGGGAAGGAGAGAGGGGGAAGGGAAGGGGAAGGGCCGCTCTGTGACGTCAGCTGTCGGTTGCCAGTCTGCAACAGGAAACTGCACTCAACAGGGGCTTTGGCGAGCAGGATCACTTCACTAACGGGTTTTTTGGATTAGGTTAGTAAGATAATAAAAGTAAACACCATATACACATAGATAAACATGTAAAACCAGATTTTTTTAAATTGCCGTGAGCACGCAATAAGTCAATAAGGCAAAAAAAATACGATTGCACTAGAATGCTTAGTTAGCCGATAAAATTAGAATTGACTATCTTGAAATTCCTAGATGAGCACGCTTAGATTATCTTAGGCATCTCTTCGAATCCAAGTACCTTTTTTAATATAAATATATTGCTCAGGAATTCAATGAAAAATAAATTTTAATCATAAAAATTCAATAAAGTTATGCAAAATAACGTATTAAATGAAACCAGTATTCAATTGATTTCTTTAAACTTCAGTTGTAGTAAACCAAGGCCATTTAGTTTTGAAATCCTAAGGACTATGAAAAGAGCTTTGCATGTTGAAGCGACCGCAATGTTTGCATGCAAGCTCCGATCTTGGAGGTCAGAGTTGTCGTGAGGTAATCGAGCACCACTCAGTTGTAAGAGGAGTCTCTCACGAATAATGACAAACATCATATTTATTGGAAGTTCAGTTAACTATTATATCATTAGAATGGTAAAATCCATTGATAGATATGTGAAGAGCATCAAGTACGAGTATCAGTTAAAAAATAACTCAAAAACTGTACAAAAACTTTCATAAAGAGTATTTTTATAAAAGGTTTAACGCTAATGTTTTAATGATACTACACACGTACATATGAACACCCACGTCTACATACATACATACATACATATGCTCACGCCGTTAGTTCCCATTGGGGTAGGCAGAGACTATCGATCGACATTTTGTACGATCCTGGCAAACCTCTCTAGCTTCATTCACATCCATCAATCTTTTCATACACACTCTTTTATTCTTCGTACTCCGGACACCTGTCTTTTTGAGTACATTTTCTATTTGATCCAAATGTGTCCTCCGAGGTCGTCCTCTACTAACATTACCTTCCACATTGGCTCTATAGATCTCTTTTACCAATTTACTGTCATCCATCCCCTCTATATGCCCAAACCATCTCAACATTCCTTTTTCTATCTTTCTTACAATATCATCTTTTACACCACATCTTTCACGAATCACGTCTATTGATCCGAAATAAGGGTAGGTAGGGTAGTGTGAGAGAAAGATTGCAATATAAAAGATGATTTTGATAAAGGTCATCAGCCACATCGTTTCCAAAAATCACTTAATATGCCTATGAAAACTAAGTCATTCCTTATGACAGCCACGTTAAGAAATGTGTTTTCGCTATTCTAAGCCGACATAAAATAGAAGATAACATCTTACAAAAAATAGGGTGATGATTTCACAATCTTATTTTTTTATCAAAATGATATCTAAATCGCATAGGGCTCCATAGAGGGCTGATATGCGCTATTCTTATCTACCACCATTCATACAAATTTATAGTTTTAAGATACTTCTTATTTGCATAATCTAAGTACAAGTAAAATATAGTGTTCAAATACATGCATACATACATACATACGACTTACCTCCACCGCTAAAAGATCTTACCTCTACTGCGTCGTTCAAATATAACTTTAAAAATATATTCTACAACATTTAAATCAGAATAACTCTTCTATTTTTTGTACGCGATATCTATCTATTAATATATTCCGACTTATCATTTATCGCATTGTAAATTACACCTATTAAATTCTGTATGTATTATATCATATTCTCTATCTATTTTTATAAGCTTTACTATATTTATTCATTGGTATGTGCTTGCGTAAATTTTGTTAGTATTTCAAATGTTGCTTATGAAATAAAATATTATTATTATCACTTTTATACGTTACTATCTAATTTTGTGATAATTATTTTTATTTAAATTTGGCGGTGTCGGCTGAAAACCAGCGTGTCTTGGAACGGTCTGAGTCCCGTTCCAGACACACATGCTGAGACGATACCCTTTTGGCAATGTACATTTATTTCTTTTCATGTTTTTTTATCTTTTTTTTATCTTTGTGTTTTTATTCTTATTACGTTTCATTTTGTTTTTGTGTGTGTTTGTTAATTTGCAAAATAAATGTCTTTTACTTTTACTTTTTACTTTTACATGAAACGTCAGCCAGAGCCAAGGAAATAGAAATTCCTCACCCACTTTTGGAAGTTAAGCGGGGAAAGTATGGTAAAACAAAGGTTGTTGTTGATGGGTCTCCAACTGCATCGCCCAAAAATACCTTAAAAGCCCCACGCCTGTTACGTACACCCACCGGAAGAAATGGGGTAGTTTTATTTTAAGCCGACACTACACAGCTGTTATGTAATTCTTTTTAATTTGTCTTCGAATAGTAATAAGTATTAGCGGCCGTGCATTTAAAGTGATATTTGGAGGCAAAGCTAGCTGACCCTAATGATAGACTTCTCGAAACGAATGCATCGAGAATTACCGATTGCGCAATTGCGAGACCGCTCTCCAGTCGTGATTACACACGCGAATTATTTTGACTGGATTTCAAAAATTCGTATGTAATGATAAATTTTAGGTAACATTTGAATATTATATTGCGAATATTTATGAATAATATGATGCATTACCAAAGTTGTAATTTCTAACTATTAGATTTGAGCTGCGCTAAGCGCAAATGAACATTTATACTGTAGGCTAAAATGTTAAAATTTTGGATGCAAGAGCTTTCTGATGATGATTGTAGCAAGCTCTGGAGGTCACAGGTTTGAATTTCACCATATATGTTTAGCTCTTGGGCGTTCCCTTGTTCGTATCATAACTGGGAGTAAGTTATTTTGTACAATTTATAAATTATTTAACAATTTCAACCAACTACAAAAAAGGAAGAGTTTCACTACTCGCCTGAAGCATTTTTTTTTTAATATACATACATATACTCACGGCTATATTTTCCTAAAAGGGGTAGCCAGAGCTAAGGAATTATAAATTCCTCAGCCACTTTTGGAAGTTGAGTGGGGAAAAGATGGTAAAAATAAAGGTTTTTAGTGATGGGTCTCCAACCGCCCAAAAATCTCTAAAAGCCCAAATACCGTTAGTCGCCTCTTACGTACACCCACCGGAAGAAATGGGGTAGTGCTATTCTAAGCCGGCACTACACAGCTTTTTTTAATATCTATAATTTTTGATACTGAAGACAGCGCTCTGACTGTTACATATCACGGTTTTAAGTGCAATCAAGCAAATATAGTCCATTGCTATTGTAACATGAGCACGGAACGTTTGATATCAACTGCAGTAGAATATAGTATCAAATACATATACTCACGCCATTATTTCCCATTGGGGTAGGCAGAGACTATTGATCGCCACTTTGTACGATCCTGGCAAACCTCTCTAGCTTCGTTAACATCCATCAATCTTTTCATACATGCTCTTTTATTCTTCATACTTCGGACGCCGGCCTTTAAGAGCACACACTCTATTTGGTCCAGGTGTGTCCTCCGTGGTCGTCCTCTACTAACATTACCTTCCACATTGGCTCTATAGATCTACTTCACCAATTGACTGTCATCCATCCTCTCTATGTGCCCAAACCATCTCAACATTCCTTTTTCCATCTTTTTTACAATCATCAAATTACAATCTTTCACGCCGCACCTTTCACGAATCACGTCATTCCTCACACGATCATACAACCTTACATTCCAAACTTTTCTGAGGGACCTCATTTCTACTGCATTCACTCTGCTTTCATGCTTCTTCTGCCACACCCGACATTCACTGCCATACATAAGCGTAGGAACCAGATCAGCATTGCCATTCGGGCCCTTTCGGACATCGACTGACTAGACATGAGACTATTCAAAGCTCCATTAATTGCATTACCCTTTTTCACTTTTCACATCACACTTTCCATCCCTAGTAAACAATCTTCCCAGACATACAAACTCTTTCACTTGTTCCACTTTCTTATCATTAATTTCAATCACGCATTCGGTCATATTCTCTTCTCTCTCAAAAACCATGGTTTTATTCACATTCACCCTCATTCCCTTTCTTTCAAAAGATGCACATGCAATATTCATCATCTCTTGCAACTCTTCAACCGACGATGCAAGTAATACTTGATCATCAGCATATAAGAGGCATTCGATGACGAATCTATCCATTTTCAGTCCATAATCGCTTTCACGCAACTCTATCAGACAGTCATCCATGAACAAATTGAAGAGCCATGGAGAAGCTACACATCCCTGTAGGACACCCCTAGAGATACCGAACCAGTCAGTATTTTCCCCGTTTACTCTTACACATGCGCTGGAATCCTCATAGTGTGATACTAATACACGTATAAGTTGACTCCCCAAACGGAACTTGGACAGCACCTCCCATAAGTACTTTCTTACGACCCTGTCATACGCATTCTCTAAATCAATGAAGGAGCAAAACACCTTTTTCGGTTCTTAGCTAAGAACTTTTCGGTGATGCTCCTTAAAGAAAAGATTTGGCCCATATATCTCATTTCCTTTCTTTATCCTGTTTGCACACCCCAAATTTTATCATCCGTTTTATTCATCACTCTTTCAATATCAAAATAAGTACAATATTGGAAAAAATCCTAAAGTAGCGGTACATGTTCATTACGTTCCCAATTAAGCTTTATGGCGTATTATTTTAATATTTGATTTCAGTGGAGAAAAAAATATACTCGTGTATATTTTGTTACATACACCTACGGCTGGAAATCCCAAAAAAAGGGGCAGAGAATAATTGGCGATGGGTCCCTAGCTATGACGCCCAATAATCACTTATAAACCACGAAAATTCTAAGTCACCACAAGGAAAAAATATATATTCGAAGCAAATAACACAGAGCTTCAGACTGTAATTTAGTACATATTTACTAAATATAAATATGAACTTATTAATGCGATGCGGTTGGAGACCCATCACCAACGATACTTTATTTCTACCATCTTCTCCAAATGTGGCTGAGAAGTTTCTAGCTCCTTCAAACTCAAACTCAAACTTTTATTGCAAACCATAAGTGTACAAATAGTTGGTGTAATCAAGGTACAGTTATAAATATGGACCCTGTTGGGCACATGCAATTTCACAAGAGCTTCGCTCTAGCTACCCCTTTTTGGGATTTATGGCCGTGAGTAAATGTATGTCATGTTAGAGCGCACACTACTGCGGACTCACTCGCACATAGCAGCGTCTCACTCATATCCTACATCGCGGTATGTTAATTTTCGAGTTAAGCGTAAATACAAACTATAAGTTGGTACACAGCAGGGTGTACTGGCCAGTTTATTTATGCTGTTTCTACATAAACTGTGTAGTGTCGGCTTAGAATAGCACTACCCCATTTCTTCCGGTGGGTGACTAGGGCTTTTAAAGGATTTTTGGGCGATGCGGCTGCCCCACTCAACTTCCAAAAGTGGCTAAGGAATTTATAATTCCTTAGCTCTGAAGGGGTCTTCTAGGGAATTACAGCCGTAAGTATATTTATGTATGTATGTATAAAATAAAAAAACACAAACCTGCGGCGAAACTCCCAGCATCTTGAGCGAGGGCGGTACGTTGGCGACCTTGTCACGTGGTATGGTCACGTGACCGAAGTTGACCGTGAACGCCTCGCACCACACCGCCAGGTGGCCGATATCGAACACTGTTAGTTCCTGTGGATATTACATTTTTATTAATAGGTAACTAAGTTTCAAACTCAAACGTTCACGCCGAATATCCCCGAAGGGGTTGGCAAATGTACTATACTTCTGAACATCACTTGACTTTGTCACCTGGTGTTCAGAGTACCCACGTTTTGCATGGACAGTGTACTCACGTGATAGGGGGCAGGCCTATCGCCGTTTTGTACAAATACACTGTCACATGACTAAGTAATACAACTTAGCCATGTGGGTTTTCTCACGATATTTTTCCTTATCAAAATAATCATAATGAAAAGTTCAAACTCAGCAAAAGAACTTAGGCATGCTAAATGTTGTTAAAAAAAACACCTCGCGCTCCCAATATCTAAACTACAAACTAACCAAATTCTAGTGTCTGTTTATAATATTAATGTAACAATACCATCTTCATTAGCTCTATATATTTATCTAACCAAAACTTTACATACATACATACACATACTCACGGCTATAAATTCCTTAACGGGGTAGCCAGAGCTTTGGAATGAGAAATTCCTCAGCCACTTTTGGAAGTTGATTGGGGAAAAGATGGTAATAATAAATGTTTTTGGTGACGGGTCTCCAACCACATCGCCCAAATATCACTTAAAAAGCCCCTATACCCTTAGTCGCCTCTTACGATCACCCACGGGTAGAAATGGGGTAGTGTTATTCTAAGCCGACACTACACGGCAAAATAAAATCGTCTTTAAAATAAAATCTTCTCGACAGTAAATTTCCAAAAGTGGCTGTGGGAGTACTGTCAGGGCGCACACTATTGCGAACTCACTCGCACACAGCAGCGTCCCACTCATATTCTACATCGCGGTACGCAAGTGTTTCTCTACTTATGTATAAATACAAATTATAAGTTGTTACACAGCAGGGTGTACTAGCCAGTATATCTTTGCTGTTTCCAAGTAGCTGAGGAATTTCTAATTCTGCTTCTCAAGCTACCTATTTTTGGGATATGCAACTGCAATGATATGAATGTATACATACATACATACATACATACATATACTCATGGCTATAAATCCCAGGAAGGGGTAGCCAGAGCTAAAGAATTAGAAATTCCTCAGCCACTTTTGGAAAAGTAGTAGTAGTGTCGGTTTAGAATAGCACTACCCCATTTCTTCCGGTGGGTGTACGTAAGAGGCGACTAACGGTATGGGGCTATTAAGGGATTTTTGGGCGATGCGGTTGGAGACCCATCACCGACAACCTTTATTTTTACTATCTTTTCCCCACTCAAAAAAAATGAATGTATAAAAGTATTTATACAAGGTATGTGCTACTTACCCCAGGCAGTGTAAGCACAATGGTCTTCTTGTCATATTTCTGCAGCGGCGTTTCCTTCCCATTTTCATCAGGTATCCGGATCCCTTGCGGGGACGGCGTCGGCCCGCGACCCACCCAGAACTTGGCGTCTGCCAAAAATAAATATGTTAGATACTAGTACTTTGAACTCACGCCTGTCTGTATTGACGGGCGTAAGTTCTACCAAATGGACTATCACGGCTGTCATTAGAATAAGGCTGAATTTAAACTAAAAATTATAGAATAGAATAGAAACTCTTTATTGTACATCATAGTTAAAAAAAATACACGGATTATTTCTAAAATAAAAGTATAAGTTATAGTTGTTTTTATGTCACAAATGTAGTTTTTTGCGTAACGGTGGTGGTGAGGTTAGAATAGCACTACCCCTATGTTTTCCGGTTGGTGTACGTAAGAAGCGACTAACGGTATTGGGGCTTTTAAGGGATTTTTGGGCAAAGTGGTTGGAGACCCATCAACAACAAATCTTTATTTATTTATTTATTTATTTATTATTGAGTAAAACAAACAGCACTTAATCTATTAACAAACATTTTTAAATATAACAATTTATCGTGCCAATTATATGTTTCACAAATTACATTATATAAACTGAGCATTTATTTGTAACAGAAATAAGTATGGACAAATAAAATATAATTATTTTTCTCTAATGTGTGTTTCATGTGTGTTTGTGTGTGTGTGAGAGTGTGTGTGTGTGTGATTATGTGTGTTAGAACTTTAATGGGCATGAAATATATAGTATTGGACGAATACATAATACTTATCAAGTAGTTTCCTTAAGTAACACCGTTTTAACCTTTTTTAAGAATGATAGTTTAGTTTCCGCGAACAGATGTATTTCCTGAAACTCAGTATTGTATATATTGACCATTCTGTTAATTGTTTCACTAGAGGCAAAATTAGTACTTGCAAATTGGTTTTTAAATAAACTTGTCAGTCGTGTTCTCCTCTTGGGTACATTTAATGTGATTTTACTGAGAAGGTCCGGGGAGTCAATGTTATTATGCAATATATCATATAACAATGCCATATCAGAAACAATACGTCGATTTTTAAGGCTGTCTAAATGAAACTTAGCCTCTAATTGAGCGTAGTTGTTATAATTAACGCGTTCTCGATAAGCTAGCGTGCGTAAAAATCTATGTTGAATAGCTTCTATCCTACAAATATATTTCTCATACAGAGGTGACCACACATTAGAGCAGTACTCAAGAATGGATCTGACGTATGACATGTACAATACTTTCAGTGAATGAGTTGATGAGAATGACTTACAAATTCTATTTATAAAGCCTAGCATTCTATTTGCTTTATCAACGATTAAATTTATGTGGGTCTCGAATAGCATTTTGCTATCTAGTTGAACTCCTAAATCACGTATATTTGAAACCTCATTCAGGACCGTATTCGCAATTTGGTAATCATATTTTACTTTATTCCTTTTGCGTGTGAAAGTTATTTTGAATCATTTTTTAGAATTTAACATTAATTTATTGTCTGAACAGTACTTTTCCAATTTTGATATATCAGCTTGTAATAAAAGACAGTCATCAGTAGTGTTGATCCTAGCAAAAAGTTTTAGATCATCTGCGAAAAGATTAAAGTTTGCAAATTGAAAACATTTACCTATGTCAAAAATAAAAGCATTAAAGAATAGCGGTCCCAAATGTGATCCTTGGGGAACTCCAGAGGTTACAGTGATATAATCCGATTTTTTTCCTCCGACTACAACACATTGCATCCTATTCATCAAATATGACTCAACCCATCTCAGTAAATCACCATGAATGCCTGAGCAACGTAATTTTCTCAAGAGCAGTTTATGGGAAACCTTGTCGAATGCTTTACAGAAATCGGTGTAAATAGCGTCCACTTGGCCCCCTGCATCCATTTGTCTAATAATATAATGAGTTGACTGAACAAGATTCGATTTGACTGACCGATGTTTGGTAAAACCATGCTGATATTCTGTAATATGTCTATTGATTGTCAAGTAAATTCCATCATATACTATTTGTTCAAGTAGTTTACTAAAACAAGGCAACACAGAGACGGGTCGATAGTCCGTTGCATTTGATTTTGATCCACCTTTGAAGATCGGGGTGATCTTTGCGGTTTTCCATATCTCTGGAACGACTCCTTCCTTCCTTTATTTTACCATCTTTTCCCAATGCAACTTTTCAAAAGAGGCCGAGAAAATTATAAATTTTAGCTGTGGCTGCCCTTTCTAGGATTTAAAGCCGTGAATATATGTATGATTTATAAGTTGATGAAAGAGCATTGTTTTTGGTAAAAAGAGTCTTAGTTAAAGTCTATCTAATTTGTTGGAATAATGTTTATTGAACAAGTCTGGTGGATCAGTAGAAGAACACAGCATCTTATGTCAAGGAAGATGGAAGAAACACTGTATTTTACATACATCTATATGTATTTTTAAAGAGTAAGTGTAGCTTAGTTCAAACCGGTGCTAACAGTGAGAGGAAACTTATTTTTTTTTTTCTATGAATATACTTCTCTGTGTAAAAAGTATCGGGAATATGTCAATAAAAAGACCCGCGTAAAAGAGGTCGTTCAAATTTTTTTACTGCATGTTGGTAGCACTGTACTGATTTAGCGCGCAAAATTTGAGCTGGATTTGTCATTTAATTTGTTTTAAAATAAATTTTTTGTTGGTCATAGTTTTGAGTCCTCGGCGATTTTTACAATGGAAAATATTGTTGAACAAAGAGTGTGCCTTAAATTTTGTGTTTCGAATGATATTTCATGTGGTGAATCACTAAAAATGTTGCGAAATACCTACGGCGAATCGTGTATATCGAAAACAAGGGCGTATGAATGGTATAAGGCTTTTAAAGAAGGCCGAGAAGTAGTAGTAGACTTGCCTCGTTCTGGTAGACCTTCAACCGCTACGACCAAAGAAAACATCGACAGAATCAATACTCAATCAAGAAGCTAGTGCTCGAAAATCGACGTATAAGTCTGAGAGAGTTGGCTTGTGAGGTGGACATATCTTTTAAGTCCCTCCACAACATTCTCATTGACATTTTAGGCATGAAACGCGTCGCCGCTCGACTAGTTCCAAAAGAGCTCAATTTTGTTCAAAAAGCGCAGCGAAAGCATGTCGCTGAAGACATGGTTTCCCGAGCTTCTACGGATCCGACCTTTATGAAACGTATAATAACTGGCGACGAGACATGGGTTTATGAGTACGACATGCAAACAAGCCAACAGTCTTCAGAATGGCATCTCGAAAACGAGCCGAAACCCAAAAAACCGCGGCATAGTCGCTCCAAAATCAAGGTGATGCTGACAGTTTTTTTTGACTACCGTGGTGTGGTTCACTCCGAATTCCTTCCAGAGGGAGAAACAGTGAATAAAGAATATTATTTAGGCGTCATGAAGCGTTTGCGTGAGAGTATCCGCCGAAAACGTCCAGATTTGTGGCAACACAACTCATGGATGCTGCACCATGATAATGCACCATCACACACAGCCATTATAGTGAAAGAGTTTTTAGCGAAAAATTCAACAAAAGTTCTCGACCAAGCACCGTATTCACCTGATATGGCTCCGTCTGACTTTTTTTTTATTTCCCAAGTTAAAATTACCACTTCGAGGAAAACGTTTTGAGTCGATAGAAGCCATAAAAGAAAATTCGCTGAATGAGCTAAAGGCCATACCGCAAATAGCCTATGAAAAATGTATGGAAGACTGGGTGAAGCGGTTGAGATGTTGTATTGCAAGCGATGGGGCCTACTTTGAAGGCGATAAAATAAATTTAGATGAATAATTTGTATTTTTTATTTTATTGACAAATTCCCGATACTTAGTACACAGAATGTAAGGTTATAAAACTTACTAGGCGCCTCCCCATCATGCTTAAAATTTGGTATATAAGTAAGGTCATTGGGTCCACGTAATATTTATGTTAGCATAGCACTACCCCATTTCTTCCGGTAGGTGTACGTAAGAGGCGACTAACGGTATTGGGGCTTTTAAGAGATTTTTGGGCGAAGCGGTTGGACACCCATCACCAACAACCTTTATTTTACCATCTTTACCCCACTAAACTTTCCAAAAGTGGCTGAGGAGTTTCTGATTCCTTAGATCTGGCTACCCCTTCTAGGGATTTAGAGCCGTGAGTATATGTATGTATGTATGTCTCATCAGGTTTCACCCCGCGTACGTGTGTATGAATAGTGTATGTGTGTCTCAAAAGCCGCCTCTTCGTCTTAACTAAAGTTTAGTATAAGTATGGTCTTTCTTTTTATTTATTATAATTTGTTTTTTGTATGTAAGTATGTAGTATGTGAGAAGAATAAAAGAGCATGTATGAGAAGAATAATGAATGTAAGGGAAGCAAGAGAGGTTTGTCAAGATCGTAATAAGTGGAGATCGATAGTCTCTGCCTACCCCAATTGGAATAATGGGCATGAGTATAAGTAAGTAAGTATGTGGTAAGCTTGCTGCTTTTTTGTTCTTTTTATTATATTTGGTTTTTTGTGTTCATATAATAGTATAAGTTAGGTTGTGTGGAAGAGATCGCTTTTAGTGGTAAGACCGCCAATTGCACTTTTGTTATTTAAATCTGTGTATTTGTAAATGTTCTCCATATTTGATGTGCAATAAATAGTTTTCTATTCTATTGTATAAGTTGTAAAACTCACCCGGCGCCTCCCTATCATAGCTAAAGTTCGATATGAATACGGTCTGTGCTTTTTTGTTTTCTTTTATGTATGCACTAGTGGATCGTCCCAGCTTCGCACGGGTAGCGTTGTTTTTTGAAATGTCTGAGGTTTCTTTCTTCAGTCACTGATCAAGCATTGTGAAATTCAGCGCAAAATGATTTCAATTTATTAAATTTATAGCACTCCCTAAACAGTATAGTTTGGTGATTTTAAATGCGCTTTGATGAACGGTTCAGTATTTCCGTTTAATTAGCAAAGTTTGGAATAAAACGCTATGAAGTATTTATAAAAATCTAAAAAAATCAATCATTACGTGATGTAGGATGCAACTACTGGCGCCACCTAGTATGTTATATGTAAATTAGTAAAGATTTGGTTTTGATCACGGGTGCGATGGCTTATTTTATGTATAATTTCGGTGTTTCTCTACCGATTTCTATAATTCTTTTTTTATTGAATAGGTAATAATGTTACCTTTTTTAAATTAGGGATGAGTGAGAGGTTAACAAACGTAAGAGTAAACAAATATAATCAGAATGTTCCGAACTGCTAAGCTATCAGGAATTACACGTGTTATTGTGAGTCAACCGTAAAAGATAGACATAAACTGTTGCAAATTTTTTTTTAGATAATTTTATGAAGAATATTTCCGTCATACATGATTTCTATGTAAGTTTAACCATTAAGGCTGCACACGCGACGGAAGCTTAAACAATTTAGTAACTTCTCCCGTTTTCCGAAAATTTCCCAAAATTCCCCATTACTACTCTGCTGGAAAGTAAACAAAAACCTGCCCAGGAGTATGGAGAATAATTGTGCTAAGTTTCGTCAAAATCCGTCGAGTAGTTTTTGTTTCCATAAGGAACATACAAACCGACAGACAGACAGACAGACAGACAAAAATTTCACTGATTGCATTTTTGGCATCAGTATCAATCCCTAATCACCATCTGATGGTTATTTTGAAAATATATTTCATGTACAGAATTGACCTCTCTACAGATTTATTATAAGTATAGATGTATGTTATATATGGCAAGCTAGCTTCTTTTTTTATTAATTAGTATGTGATAAACTCACCCGGCGCCTCCCCGTCGTAGCTAAAGTTGGGTATGAGCAGCGTCTGCGCGTCCACGGCCAGCACGGTGTCGCTGCCGACCGCGTGCACGCCGCGCAGCGCGCCCAGCCGCGCCGGCCGCGGGTACGAGCTGGCCAGCGCGCGGGGGATCGCCAGCGACCCGAAGTTTACCTGGGTAATTCATTATACATACATACATATACTCACGGCTATAAATCCCTTAACGGGGTAGCCAGAACCAAGGAATGAGAAATTCCTCAGCCACTTTTGGAAGTTGATTGGGATAAGATCAAAAAAAAGTCAAAAAGTTTATTTTTCAAAATTAAGTTAATAACTAACATTTTTTGAACGTCAAATTTTTTAAATTTATCATTAGTCCGTTGCTTCGGAAGGTGTTTGTAAAAAGAAGAAGCAACAAAGAAACTCTTTACATTCACATTTTTTCAAAACATGGTTTGTACAATTTCAGTTTATTAACATGTTTTTACTTTATATCAAATTTTCTATGCGACAAAACCAAACGCTAGTTTGACATATTTAAAATGCAAGTTACTGTAAGAGACACCACCAGAGCCATTGTGACGAGAGGCTGCCCCCAAGGGGGGGTCCTCTCCCCCCTCCTCTGGAACATGGTGGTCGACTCCTTACTTAAGAGACTCAATGACCTATCCTACCTTACGGTAGGCTACGCAGACGATCTCACAGTTATCCTAAATGGAAATCATGTAAACATGCTCTGCAAAGAAATGGGTCAAGCATTGAGAGTTGTGGAGACATGGTGCAACGAATACGACCTGAAAGTAAATCCTAAAAAGACTGAACTAATACTTTTCACTCACAAAAGGAAACTCCCCCCTTTTGAACTTCCAAAGCTTTTTGTAACTGAACTCACTCTCTCAAAAACAGTTAAATATCTAGGAATAACCCTAGGTGATAAACTTAGCTGGAAACCACACTTAGATAACACAATCAAAAAAGCCAGCGCTTTGCTATGGCAGTGCAACAGGGTACTAGGTAAAAACTGGGGACTCAAACCTAGGATCGTTCACTGGCTTTATACCATCATTATCAGACCAGTAATAACCTACGGCTCACTGGTCTGGTGGCCGAGAACCAAACTAACAACAGCCCAAAATGACCTGGAAAAAATGCAACGGCTTGCCTGCCTGGCCATTACAGGCTGCATGAGAACCGCACCGACGGCAGCTCTTCAGGCGTTACTGAACCTGCCACCCTTACACCTACACATACAGCAGGAGGCGGCGATGTCCTCACTCAGACTAAAAAATGCAGGGCACCTTAGAAAAGACTCTAGAATCCTACACACAAATATACACACAATGGCGATCCAATATCAGCCCTTACTTGCTGCGCCCTGTGATAGGATAACTAAAACTATAATTACCAAACACAACTATACTGTTATACTCGAAGAGGAACAGCATGACTACTCCAATATTAAAGAGGTGCGTGTATACACAGACGGCTCCAAGACCAACCAAGGGACTGGAGCCGGGGTATATTCACAAGACCTCAATATTAAAATTTCCAAAAGCCTAGGTCCAAGCGGAGTGTCTTGGAATAACCGAGGCGGCCATGGCAATCAAAGCCCGAGATGTGTCCAATATGCATATCAGAATCATCTCGGACAGTGCATCTGTGCTGCAGGCTCTGGATCGCTGTGAATTCACCTCAGGGCTAGTCCTGGAGTGCCACAGAGCTCTTGAGGAAGCAGCTCTGAATAAAACTATAACCCTACAATGGATAAGGGGCCACTGCGGCTCCTTGGGTAACGACGCTGCTGACGAATTGGCTAGGGGGGGTTCGGCAAGGGATCTATATGGTCCTGAACCGATCATACCCCTACCCTATGGTCAGCTTCGCGCATGGCTAAAAGAACGCACTCACTCCCTCTCCAAGATACACTGGCAGGAGGAGCCCGGTTGCAGACAGTCGAAGGAAATCATGCCATCCCTTGACAGGAAGCTGACCGGGCGCGCCCTGCGACTAAGCAGGAAAGATCTGCGGACAGTGACTGGAGTACTTACAGGACATACCACACTAAATAAACACTTATACACTATAGGCATTACCGACAGCCCCACCCATGTGCCGAGCGTGCATGGAAGCTGACGAAACGGTTGCTCACGTGCTCCAGGAATGCACGGGGGTAGCCGATATCCGCTATAACACGATAGGATCCATAAAGTCGCTCCCAGAGGCAGCAGCTGACCTGGATAAGGACCTGACGGAATTAGGTTGGGAGAATTAAATGACCACTTGGTCCACGTACAATGGCTTGCCATGCCGGGCTCAGTGCGGAAACCCGTGGCGCTTATCGCCCATCTAATATAATAATAATAATAGGGTAGTGTTATTCTAAGCCGTCACTACACGGCAAGATAATTCATTATGTCTGACATTAGTGTGCTGGTACAACTTTTAAGAATTGATTAGGCTGGCTAAATCGAAACCGGTTTCTTAGGTAGAGACGGACCCCCAATAAAATAATGATTGGACTTGCTTTTAATAAAGGAGAAATAAAATGTCAAGTTAAAGTAATTTAAATATCAACACGTATATATGGTATTAAAATGGAAATAGACAGTCTAATTAGATCATAAAATGCGATGAAGGAATGAATGACATGCCTGTATAGTGTAAAAAGCTTTTGGATTTATTACTTTTAAAACATATTTGTGCTCCTTCTAGCAAAGGAATAAAATGGCTAGATATTACCCTGCTTGATAAGGTACCTAAGAAACAAAACATTCTACGTCAACCAAAGCACAATGGAAAGGTTTTCATTAAAGTTTCATTACGCGATGGACTCAGCAATATGATAATACACAGCAAACTAGGGTCGCTGATAAAGTCCATAGAATTACAAAACTTAAATAAACGTTGCTGATAAGTAAACTTCACATAAGGTAGACCAAATATCGGCACAAGACCGGGTGGTTTTTAAAGATCTTTAAAGGAGGCCTCTGTCCAATAGGAAACATCCATTAATTGAAGATGAATCATCTTATTCATCTGGATTCAGACATTGATATCCGTTTAGTTATCAGCACTTTCCAACAGAAAGTATACTTGTTGCTACACTAGAATAAACTAACTTAAAGCTATACATTTAAAAAAAAACCTCATAATCATCACAGTAAACAGCAAACCAGCGACTCCCTCCCCCGAGTACTTCCTGAGAGGTCTCGAGGTCAAAGTCAAGTTGTGAATGCTTATGGCTGATTATGAATCCTCCTCAAATATATTTTCACCTGGTTTCATCAAACTCAACGCTACCAATAAACCATTCTATTTCAACTCAACCTACCTACGTACTTCATAATAATCACAATAGATAGCAAACTAGTGCACATCAGTCAAGCTAAGGTGTTCAGGCAGCGTCAACGCTACTTTTTCCACAGAATACTTCCTGAGAGGTCTCAAAGCCAATGTCAAGTTGTGAATGCTTATGGCTGATTACGAATTCTCCTCTAATAGTTTTTCATCTAAACCGTCATCTGGTTTCATCAAACTCATCGCTACGCTAAAATAATCATCATTAGATTGTAGACGTCCACTGCTGGACATAGATCTCCCACAGTGATTTCCACAACGACCGGTCCAGTGCTGCCCTCATCCATCGGCTTCCCGCGACCTTTACCAAGTCGTCGGTCCACCTTGTGGTATCCATACTGCGTCGTCCAGTTCGTGGCCGCCAGAGCCTCCAGAGCCTTCGAGCCCCAAGGGCCGTCGGGTTAGAAACTCTTCGGGCTATGTCAGTGACCCCGGTTCTTCTACACTAAAGTAAACCATTCCATTCCCACTCAGTTGCTACATACCTCATAATCATCACAGTAAACGGCAAACCAGCGTACATCAGTCAAGCTAAGTTGTTCGGGCAGCGTCAGCGCGACTCCTTCTCCTGAGTACTTCCGGAGCGGTCCCGAGCTGCCGCGCTCGTCGCGCATGCGCAGCCGGTTGGACGTGGTCGGCCCCGACCCGCTGCGACCCACGTAGAAATACGCCGCTGGAATGGAAAGATAATTTAATTTGGCTGTTTAAAAAGTAGAAAATTAAATGCTTAATAAAATAATCTATTAAATCAGCCATGTAGTGCCGGCTTAGAATCTGACTCTCACACCTTTTCTACCCAAGGGTGTCGTAAGAGGCGACTAAGGATATGGGGCTTTACTAAGTGGTTTTAGAAAACGATACTTTTTTTCTACCATCAACTTCCAAAAGTGGCTGAGGAGTTTCTAGCTTTGAAGCTCTGGCTAGCTCTTTGTGGGATTTATGGCCGTGAGTATCTGTATGTATGCATAAATTAGCCTGAAAGTATAAATACATATATAAGCTACTGAAACAATCAGCTGGGAAGGGACCCAGAAATAAAAGAAGGAAGTTCTGTGTGATTCATTTTTATAATGGGACACGTCGGTATTGCTGATTGTTACCTGGGAATACTTCTCACCCTACGGGCAACCCTTGTGAGAATTATATGTCATTATGTAGTGTCAGAATTTATGCCAATAAACTATTTATAACTATTTTTTATTTTTTTATTCTTGAGGACCATGTATAAACAGAAAACTGCCTAATTTAAAAACGTAGTATATCCCACTACAGATTTATTAGTAGGTCGGGACTTCATCAGAGGTTCTGAACCACCGCTATCATCGCGCATGCGCAAACGGTTGGAAATGGTGGGACAAGAGCCGCTGCCACCCATATAGAAGTATTCCGCTAAAATTGAAAGGAGCTTTTAGGTTTCCCGATTGAAACTCAACGTGCAAACCGTTTATCCCCAAAAGGTTTGAGAGGTGCTAATACTTTCAGATCACACACCCATACTACCCATGCCAGGACAGCAGGCTTAATAACCGTGATAGCTCAATGGGTAGAACACCCGACTTTCATTCAGAGAGGGGTGGGTCCAAATCCCGAGATTAAGTAGGCTTTACAATCTTTCATAAAGTCATATCTATGGTTAACTTGATTGTTGTCAACGGTGAGAGAAAAGGTCGTGAGGAAACCCATATGTCTGGGTTATGCTTAGTCATGTGGCAGTGTATTTAAACAGGGGCAGCAAAAAAGGGATTACTGAACTTTGTTTTTAGTTGGCCAGAAAGCAGCGACGTTCTATTGCGATTTTATTGGAAGGTGATTCAGTGCAATGCTTGAGGACAGTGTGGAAATGAAGAGCTGCCTAATTGTGAGAACGTAACAATCTAACATCACGGGCCAAAATGTCCTTAATGATCGATGATGGCCTTAATGATTGCCTCCGATAGGAGATGGCATTCACAGGAGAAGAATAATCTACGTATTAATCTGTAGTGCGTTAATTGCGCGGTTTCTGTATACCTACTCTGAAACTGCTGAAGCCATCTCAAGACTTATAAGATGGGATTTGCCGTGTAGTGCCGGCTTAGAATGTCACTATCCCTTTCTACCCACGGGTGTCGTAAGAGGCGACTAAGGTTATAAGGCTTTTTAAGTGGTTTTTAGGCGATGCGGTTTGGAGACCCATCACCAAGGACACTTTATTTCTACCATCAACTTCCAAATACGGCTGAAGAGTTTCTAGCTTTGAAGCTCTGGCTACCCCTTTTTTGGATTTATGGCTAGGAGTATATGTATGTGGCAGCGCCTTGTCTGATCGTTATGTAAAACGTTATTGTGTTCGCACAGAGCGCTGGATAGATGGATTTCCAAAGATCATCATAGTCATAATCACAAACATGCTCAATGTTTTTCATAATAAAAATAGGTTTGTGAATTCGCTTTGCAAGGCTTATATGATGCACGTAGCTAAGCTTATGTTTGCTAGACGTTAGGGTTTTAAGCCGAGCACTGTAACTCTAGACCACGGATGCAGCAACTAAGAAACCATAGTGATATATTTTGTTTTTGTAATTTATTTTCATCTGTCATCCTTGGTTTTGTACTTGGTGTGTCCGGGTAATAAATGTTCCAGCAATGTTTATCTTTTAGTTTTGTAGAGTCGACTTAGCACAGTACACTCTATTTCTTTCCGTGGGTGTTAGTAAGAGGCCAATAAGGATACTGGGGCCTTTTAAGTGAATTTTAGGTGATGCGGTTGGAGATCCATCACCAACAAGTTTTTCTTACAAACGATGAACTTATTCAAAAGCTTTGGCTACCCCTTTTTTAATGTATAGCCTTGAGTAGTATATGTATATATCATATCTTATCTATCATTACTAGTACCGCATTAACAATGGCATCGAGATCACTGACCAGTCGATACCATCTCGAGCAGTGAAAGTCTCGCGAAAGTGAGCATCTCGTGACGTCAGCAACGACATTACTTATACGGCTGTTATATATCTAGTTGAGTGACTGGAGGAGCTATAAACTTATCTGTATACGCACTCGTGTTATTTTAAAAGTTTTAACCGTATTAATGGTGGGAATGGTTTAAGAGTTGAAAGAAGTAAATCGTTTTAAAAACCACATGATACTGTAAAAAACCGTCGAGTGGAAACCCGTAGACAGTATTTGTACAACTCGGCCATATGCCAACTCACATGGGCACTCTGAACATATGTCAGAATCATCACGTGTTGATCAGAGGTAAAAGTACTTCTGCACAACCTTTGGGATTATACGGCGTCAACATTTCTTTGAGTTCAAACATGATAGTAAGTTTCACTGAAGTTTTTTCTTTGTCTAAACAATTTAATTGATATAAGAAGGACAGAAGAGCATTTCTAATAAGATTGAAGAATGTGCGAAGAGATAGAGCCTCAGCAGGATCGTTCAAAGTATCTGTCTTTTCCCACAGAATCCAAAAGCATACATACATATACTTACGGCTATAAAACCCTAAAAGAGGTAACCAGAGCGCTGAGAAATTAGAAATTCCTCATACACTTTTGCAAGTTGAGTTTGGAAAAGCCACAATACCCTTAGTCGCCTCTTACGTACACCCACCAGAAGAAATGGGGTAGTGCTATTCTAAGCCGGCACTACGCAGCCAATCCGATAGCGCAAATATAAATAATTACGTAAACATACATCTCCGAACAACCAAAACATTTATTGAACCAATAAATGCGTTCAAAAGGACACAATGTATTTGGTGTAATGAACATCGACGGCCATTAATAATATTGGCGGTAATGCGGATTTAATGAAAGAAATTCATCAGGTGTCAGCGCCGGCCGCTCTGCGGAATTCAATTATAACCACCCCTACTATGGACATGGCAATGTAATAATATTCACACATTTTCTTCCCCAAGGGGTAAGCCTAGGTACTAATACTTTTGAACTTCACGTGGCATTAATGTTGTTGGCGGGACAGAGGTGTGAGTAACTAAGCAAAATCACATAGGGATAGGTGGCAGGCTTATCACCATTTTTATACGAATACACTGTCAATCAATCCGTAACACTCGCTTATTTCTCGTGCTAAATTCATTTCTAATGTTCTTTTTGGCTAAAAGGTTCGATAAGTTTGTCAGTGTAACATATTGTATGAAGGGAAAAAAAGGAAAAATACTTATTTAACTTAAGCAACCGTGATAGCCCAGTGGGTAGAACACTCGGTTATCGCAAACGACTAGTGTTCGAATCCTGGGTCGGGCCTAAACCATTTTTTTTTTAAAGACATATGTGTGGTTAATTTATCATGGTTGTTAACGGTGAGGGAAAACATCGTGAGGAAACCCACATGGCTGAGTTGTACTTAGTCATGTGACAGTGTATTCGTACAAAACGGCGATAGGCCTGCCCCCTATCACGTGAGTACACTGTCCATGCAAAACGTGGGTACTCTGAACACCAGGTGACAAAGTCACGTGATGTTCAGAAGTATTAGTACCTCTGCCAACCCCTTCGGGGATATTTGGCGTGAACGTTTATGTATTATGTTATGTTATGTACTTATTTGAATTGATAGCTATTAAAGCTATAAAAATTTAATACAAATAATATATCACTGAGCTTTTTTTAAAACTCAGTGCATAGTAGGGCCCAGGAATTAATAAAAGATGAAAAGTGAACATTTGTTTGGAAGAAGAACTATCGGAACAATTTCACGGGCCGTTTGAGTCAAACCACCTCCTTTTATAAAACTTTGAGGGATTTTATTGAAAATTTGATAGATTGTCGTACTAACTCATTGTAATATGAAAAAAATATTAAGACGGTATTTTATCAGTTAAAATTTAAAAGTCTTTTTAAACCAATTTTTGGTTCAACATGATGTCTGCGTATGTCCATTTATCTATATTATAAATGATGTGAGTAAACCCACATGACTGGTACTTACATGGCGTTGCTTAGTACATTTCACAGACTACCCAAACACCAATGAGGTAAAGTTTTAGCACTCTGGATCCCGGCTTTTTAATTGTCACAGCATGTTTAGAAGAATAATTCTTTGGAAGTTTTTTTTAGTCTAAAGCTCTGAATATTTTTTAAATAAGCATTCTTAGTAAATAAGCTATAAAACACGATTTTGAAAATAAATCTAGCGATTACAACGGAATGCACAAGAAACACATTAGGAGAGAACACATTTCAGATCAGATAGAAAATGTGTTTCAAAAGTCAAGCATCCTCAACTGTGAAGATTAAAAAACGTATGAAAAGCTTGAAAGAAGGAGGTTCACAAGGATCATACAAAAATTTCAATAGATAATCTTTTCCAAACCTAATGAGATCGTATGTATGTATGCACAACTCATAACAAAATTCCTCTCTCACAAGCTAATCAAAGCACTATAAAGATACAAGTGCATCGTGACATAATCGGAAGACGTTATGGCGCGCGACGTAACAGTTCTCTTGTGATGTTGCGTCAAGATTCATTGTCGGGATTGAAAGACGGGTCATTAGATGGTTTCGCTGGGTTAATGGTTTTTTTCAGTACATACATAGAACAGTTTTGATACATACTGCGAGTGGCGAGGAAGTGTTGGCTTAGAATAGTATTTTTTTCCCGTGGGTGTCGTAGGTGGTGGCTCAGGGTATTAGGGCTTTTCAAGCTATTATTGGGCGATGTGGTTGGAAGCCATCAGCAACCACCCTTATTTACTATCTTTTATTTATTACCTTCCAAAAGTGGCTTAGGAATATCTTATTCTGAACCTCTGTTACCCCTTGTAGCGATTTGTAGTCGTAGGTATATGTGTGTGTGTATATACATAAAGACATATGTGTGGTTACTTTATCATGGTTGTTAACGGTAAAGAAACCCACATGACTGAATTGTACTTAGTCATGTGACAATATATTCGTACAAAACGGCGATAGACCTGTCACCTGTCACGTGTGTACACTTTTCAAGCAAAACGTGGGTATAGTATTTTCTAAGATTTTCACGATTGCACATTATAATTGAAACAACTATTGATTTTCGGATATTTTTATCGCGTGTTATTACATTATTTGTAAAGCCCGACGTTTCGAAAACTTTTCAGTTATCATGGTCACGGGAAGACTGAGGTGTTATATTTGTCATTATACAGTACTATAAAATTATTAATACTAACTACCTTCACAAAATTTTAAGTTACATTTGCGTTTAATATTTGCTATGTACAAAAAGAGCTAATGTTATCTGGAGTCTTGCTAGTGTTCTTCCCATGCTTAGTTGTGCTAATGATCGGGTTCCAAGCAGGTGGTAATTGCCAACCATCATCTCTATTGAAGTTTGGATGTTTCTTTATTTCAATAGACTCGCGTATCATTCTAGGTATCAATTGATTCTCTTTTGCTAGAATTGTAGGTTTGTCAAAACGCATGTGGTGGTTTGGCTTATCGAAGGTGTGTTCACACAAAGCAGATCTTCCAGGACGCCTATTCTTCATATCAGCAATATGTTCTCTAACGCGAGTTGCTACACTACGCTTTGTTTGGCCGATGTATGAAAGACCACACTCACAGTCTAGTTTATAAACGTCGAAACGTCGGGCTTTAAAGGGCCAGTCAGCTGTTCCGTCTCGCGGTGAGCGTACGTGTTAAAGATGGCTAGTGCGGAAGGGTCAATGACCTCTAACGTAGTGAAATGTGCAAATTGCAATCTAGTTATATGTGAGGTGTTATCGTTTATCCAAAATAAATGTGACGTGATGGACGAGGAAAGTATTATAAGACTATGCATTACGGATTTCAAACCTGAAGAAATAACGGCCGCGAAAAATCTTCTTTTTCGCTCTGTGCAAACGAAGACACGTAATATTGCTCGTAGAAAGGATAGTAAGTCTCATAAAGAACTTGAGGATATTATCTTATTAATAAAACAGACAGATCCGGAAGAGTTACCAATTTTTGTGTCTCGGGACTTACAAAAGTTACCCCCCGTCACATTTGATCACGTAGATGTGACAAGGCTACTTAAGGATATTATTGTTTAGGGCACATTTTCAAGTGCAACCACCTAACTGTGCAGTTGCTGGTGGGGAGACGTGCACGGAGGCGGTCGTGTCCGGTGTGCCGGAACGTGTAACTGCTAAGCAAGTTAATTCAGTAATTAAGGGAATGACGCGAGGTAAATCGCCAGGACACGACGGCCTTAGTGTGGAGCACTTCCAGTATGCGGGGCCGCACTTGCCGAGAACTCTGGGTATGTTATTTACATTATGTATACGTCACGCATACTTGCCCGTGGATCTGATGAGGTCGGTCGTTATTCCAGTTGTGAAAAATAAAACTGGAGACATCTCTGACAAGACGAATTATCGACCGATCTCATTAGCCACGATCACGGCTAAGGTTTGCTTGAGAGACAGTTAACGCAATATATTAGGCTTCACGATGCCCAGTTCGGGTTCCGCCCTGGGTTATCGACTGAATGTGCCATTGCCTCTCTTAAGCACATTATCAAGTACTACACTGGTAGGAAAACGGCAGTCTACGCTGCGTTTCTGGATTTGTCTAGGGCATTTGATCTGGTGAACTACGATCTCCTCTGGGCAAAGCTCGCTGACAGCGGCATACCGGGGGAGGTTATTAATATTTTTAAATATTGGTATAGAAATCAGCTGAACCGGGTCAAGTGGCTTGGACAATTCTCGGAGGAGTACAGGCTGGAGTGTGGAGTAAGGCAGGGAGGCTTAACCTCTCCTGCACTCTTCAACCTCTACATGAATGAGCTGATCGTTGCACTCAGCAACACACATGTCGGGTGTTCTCTCGATGGCCTTTTAATAAACAGCATTAGTTACGCTGATGATATGGTGTTGCTGAGCCCATCGATCGCTGCACTGAGGAAGTTGATTTCTGTGTGTGAAAGGTATGTGGGATCTCACGGCCTTCTTTATAATGTTAAAAAAAGTGAGATAATGGTGTTTCGAGCTAGGGGTCGTGGGCTGGACAGTGTGCCCTCGGTGAACCTTAACGGTGTGGCTCTCACTCGGGTGTCGTCTTTCAAATACCTTGGTCATATTGTAACCGAAGATTTGAGAGACGATGCTGACATTGAGAGAGAAAGGAGGGCGATGGCAGTTCGCTGCAACATGTTGGCCCGCAGATTTGGTAAGTGTAGCGCAGCAGTGAAAATAACACTTTTTAAAGCCTTCTGTCAGACGCTGTACACGTGTAATCTGTGGGTTAGCTATACGCAGGGAGCTTTCAATGCCCTTCGCATACAATACAACAACGCCTTTAGGGTGATGTTGCGGCTTCCACGATTCTGTAGCGCTTCAGGTATGTTCACACATGGACATACCGATGGCTTTCATGCGGTAATACGAAAGCGGATCGCTTCCTTGTTGCGCCGAATGCGTGGAAGTTCCAACATCATCCTGAAGACGATTAGTGCGAGGCCAGACTGTCCACTCGCTAGTCACTGGGTGCGTGTGCACGCACATATTCCAGGTATTGCTTGTGGCCGATATTTGAATTAGCTTTTATACAATGTTTTATAAATGTTAATTATGTGTTGTGCTTTTGTCTTCCTTTTTTTTCTGTCTTAATTATTAGTTTTGTTTACTTTAAGTTCTTACTAACATAGTGATAAGTTTATTTGTACTAACAAACTATGGACCGTGCAGAGTGGTCTGAAATAAATGATTTTTATTTATTATTTTTTTTATTTAAAAATAATGTAATAACACGCGATTAAAATATCCAAAAATCAATAGTTGTTTCAATTAAAACGTGAGTACTCTGAAAACCAGGTGACAATGTTACGTGATGTTCAGAAGTATTAGTACCTCTGCCAGCTTCTTCGGGGATATTCGGCGTGAATGTTTGAGTCTTGAGTATAAGAGATGTGTCTGGATTGATATATGTGTGTATATGTATGTATGTAACTACTCACCCGGTCCTTCCCCATCATAGGAAAAATCTCTCAGATACAAAGTCCTCTCGTCCACCGCGAACACGTGACCTCTGACCCCGTCTTGGAGCTCCGATAGGGACCCTAGCGGCAGGCCACGTGATATGTATGTATATATGTAAATACTAACCCGGTCCCTCCCCGTCGTAGTAGAAGTCTCGTAGGCTCGTAGGTACAGCGTCCTGGCGTCCACCGCGAACAACTGTCCCTTGTCACGTGATATGTATGTATGTATGTTTGTACTAACCCGGTCCCTCCCCGTCGTAGTAGAAGTCTCGTAGGTACAGCGTCCTGGCGTCCACCGCGAACAACTGTCCCTTGTCACGTGATATGTATGTATGTATGTAAGTACTAACCCGGTCCCTCCCCGTCGTAGTAGAAGTCTCGTAGGTACAGCGTCCTGGCGTCCACCGCGAACAACTGTCCCTTGTCACGTGATATGTATGTATGTATGTAAGTACTAACCCGGTCCCTCCCCGTCGTAGTAGAAGTCTCGTAGGTACAGCGTCCTGGCGTCCACCGCGAACAACTGTCCCTTGTCACGTGATATGTATGTATGTATGTAAGTACTAACCCGGTCCCTCCCCGTCGTAGTAGAAGTCTCGTAGGTACAGCGTCCTGGCGTCCACCGCGAACAACTGTCCCTTGTCACGTGATATGTATGTATGTATGTAAGTACTAACCCGGTCCCTCCCCGTCGTAGTAGAAGTCTCGTAGGTACAGCGTCCTGGCGTCCACCGCGAACAACTGTCCCTTGTCACGTGATATGTATGTATGTATGTTTGTACTAACCCGGTCCCTCCCCGTCGTAGTAGAAGTCTCGTAGGTACAGCGTCCTGGCGTCCACCGCGAACAACTGTCCCTTGTCACGTGATATGTATGTATGTATGTTTGTACTAACCCGGTCCCTCCCCGTCGTAGTAGAAGTCTCGTAGGTACAGCGTCCTGGCGTCCACCGCGAACAACTGTCCCTTGTCACGTGATATGTATGTATGTATGTTTGTACTAACCCGGTCCCTCCCCGTCGTAGTAGAAGTCTCGTAGGTACAGCGTCCTGGCGTCCACCGCGAACAACTGTCCCTTGTCACGTGATATGTATGTATGTATGTTTGTACTAACCCGGTCCCTCCCCGTCATAGTAGAAGTCTCGCAGGTACAGCGTCCTGGCGTCCACCGCGAACAACTGTCCCTTGTCACGTGATATGTATGTATGTATGTTTGTACTAACCCGGTCCCTCCCCGTCGTAGTAGAAGTCTCGTAGGTACAGCGTCCTGGCGTCCACCGCGAACAACTGTCCCTTTTCACGTGATATGTATGTATGTATGTTTGTACTAACCCGGTCCCTCCCCGTCATAGTAGAAGTCTCGCAGGTACAGCGTCCTGGCGTCCACCGCGAACAACTGTCCCTTGTCACGTGATATGTATGTATGTATGTTTGTACTAACCCGGTCCCTCCCCGTCGTAGTAGAAGTCTCGTAGGTACAGCGTCCTGGCGTCCACCGCGAACAACTGTCCCTTTTCACGTGATATGTATGTATGTATGTTTGTACTAACCCGGTCCCTCCCCGTCATAGTAGAAGTCTCGCAGGTACAGCGTCCTGGCGTCCACCGCGAACAACTGTCCCTTGACCCCGTGCTGCAGCTCCGACAGCGCCCCGAGCGGCAGGCCCGAGTAGTGCTCGGACTCGCATGATACACCTGAGCAGAAAAAATAAAATATTTTTCAATAATTAAATAGCAAGATCTAATATAAAATATGTCGTGATAGCCACCGCCCTTTATGCGTAAAAGCGTAGATTTAAATATTAAGTCAGGCCTACACCAATGCGAGTGTGTCTTTTCTTAAGTCCAGCACTGAGTTAGGACCTAGTTTGTGTTACCATAACACTTTTTCTTTAATGTTTTTCATATTTGTGTATTGTTATTTTTGTTGCATTGGGCTACGTGAATATGAATAAATGAGTTATTTATCTATATGTGTGTGTGTGTGGTTAATTTATCATGGTTTTTAATGGTGAGGGAAAACATCGTCAGTAAACCCTAGTACTTGGTCTTGTGACAGTTAATTTGTACACAATAGAAATGTGCCTGCCTCCCATCACACTCTTTAAGCAAAACGTGGGTATTATGAACCCCAGGTGACAAGAATGACACGAGATAATTAGAAATTTTAGTACCTCTGCCACGAGCGGCGGCGTGAACTTATGAGTTAGAACTTTATAATAGTTATGCACTAAGACAAACGAATGTTAGTTTTTAAACACAATAAACGCTTATTTGGATACAATTAATTTAAAATACGACGTGATAGCTCAATGGGTAGAACACCGATTAACGTGCAAGCGACTAGTGTTCAAATCCCGGGTCGGGCCTACACCAATTTGTCTTTTATAAAGACATATGTGTGGTTAATTTATCACGGTGGTTAACGGTGAGGGAAAACATCGTGAGGAAAATCACATGGCTGAGTTGTACTTAGTCATGTGACCGTGTATTCGTACAAAACGGCGATAGGCCTGCACCCTATCACGTGAGTACACTGTCCATGCAAAACGTGGGTACTCTGAACGCCAGGTGACAATGTCACGTGATGTTCAGAAGTATTAGTACCTCTGCCAACCCCTTCGGGGATATTCGGCGTGAACGTTTATGTTTATGTTATGTTATGTAATTTAAAATTGGGTATCTTTTATTGGGCTCTTATATTTAAAACACATTCACAAACGAAGGGGTAATGCAAATCCAAGCCGACAATATATAGCATAGGTAATTGACTCAGCAAATTGAAAGATAATAGGTCATTTAGAAGAAACTTTGAAAGTTGCAAATAAGTTTCTATATAATAGCGGGTGCTTATATTATATCGAATGGAAATCGACAGTAAAAGTGTCAACAAATCTAATTACAAAATATAATTCATCATGCTAGTAAGGCGCGTGTTTTGTATGCAGCGAGAGAAATCAGTCGCGTTTCGTTTTCTTGTCTGAGCGATGCATGAGCGGTAATCATTATGCGTTTATGTTTGCAGTTATGTGTGTTATTGTGTTTGTGTTGTAATCTCGGCACGCACTTGTCACATTATTTAATTGCATTGAAACGAAGCCGGGTTTGGATTATTCTAGTATGGAGACAGTTTACTTGGAAATGTTGGTTTAAGTCGAGAGTTTCTACAATTTCGTATGAACGAAAGTTACATCATTAGTACCGTACAGAATTGTTTTTATCGCCTGAAATTTTTGTACAGAATTAGGAAAAATGTTTGAGTAGACGTCCGCATTGGTTTGTGCGAATCTCTTATTCTGAGCACACTTAATTACGGCGACGTAGTATATGGTCCTTGCCTCCTAGCCCGATCTCAAAAACTGATTCAACGGGTCCAAAATGCTTGCGCCCGATTTTGCTTTGACGTACCACTGTGTACACACGTTTCGCCTTACTTAAGAAACAATAAACTTCTTAACTTAGAATCTAGAAGAAAACTACACTTGGCAACGCTTATGTTAGGTATAGTTAAAACTAAGTTACCAAAATACCTGCATAATAAGTCAGAGTGGTCGAATAACGTTTCGAAATATAAACCTAGAGGGCATACATATTTGCTGGTTACGCCGAAACATCACACGACGGCTTTTAGAGGAAGCTTTAGGTTTGCAGCCTCAAAGTGCTGGAACGATTTACCACCACCCCTTCGTGATATTGTTTTACTGAATAGCTTTAAGCGTGAATTGAAGCGACACTTTGCCTTTGAGCCTGTATAATCTTCCTCCTGCCCCTCCCTCATTGGTCAACCTCTTCCTAAATATATCATTATATATAAATATCTAGCTGTGTAGTGTCAGCTTAGAATAGCACTACCCCATTTCTTCCGGTGGGTATATGTAAGAGGCGACTAACGGTATTGGGGTTTTAAAGGGATTTTTGGGCTATGCGGTTGGACACCCATCACCAACAACCTTTATTTTACCATCTTTCCCCACTCAACTTTCCAAAGGTGGCTGAGGAATTTCTCATTCCTTAGCTCTGGCTACCCCATCTAGGGATTTATAGCCGTGAGTAAATGTATGTATAAATATCTACATAACATAACATAAACGTTCACGCCGTTTATCCCCGAAGGGGTTGGCAGAGGTACCAATACTCCTGAACTCACATGGCAAGCGCCATCTAGTTTCCAGAGAAAGTACCCACGTTTTGCTTAGACAGTGTACTAACGTGATAGGGGGCAGGCCTATCGCCGTTTTGTACGAATACACTGTCACATGACTAAGTACAACTCAGCCATGTGGGTTTCCTCACGATGTTTTCCCTCACCGTTAGCAACCATGATAAATTAACCACACATATGACTTTAGAAAAGACAAATTGGTGTAGGCCCGTCCCAGGATTGGAACTCACGCCCTTCTGTTTTTCGGGCGGGTGTTCTTACCCACTGGACTATCATGTCGCGTATCTACCTATAATATTATACTGTCATGCGCACTTATTTGTTTTATTACCACTCTCGTACTTATACGTATATGTTTATATTCCTATGTATTTCTTAAGTATATTTTATACATATCTATAAAGTTTAAAACTCGAATATTTTACCAATGTACAGTTGTTTCTTTTTTGTTATAATGGTTTTATCTATTTTTGATTTTTGTTTGAAATAAATTAGGAAATAAGCTATATCCATATATGGAGTAAGCTTCTTTCCTTTTTTTCCGTTACAGTATTTGTTTCTTTTTATTATTTTTTTTGCTCTATGTATTAGTTAGTTTGTAGTAGATATAAATTAGAGGTGTTGGCTGAAAACCAGCGTACTCAGCGTTTGTGTCCTGCGAGACTTGCGCTGGGTACATTTTATGCTGAGCCAAGACCTTTTTGGTATCATTACAGGTTGTATTTAACTGTTTATAATTTTGTCCTTATTACCAAATAAACGTTTTAGTTACTACCTTACTTACTTGATAATTGATCTTTTTATTTCTATCCATTTCATTATAACAACTTAATTCTTTTTTTTTGTTGTTTTTTATTTGTCAAATTTGTTAATCAACTGTCTTTCCTAGTTCTTATATTGTTAGTTAATTTACAGTAATACTTATTTAAGCACATGTTGGTTACCAATATGTGAAAACTGTTTCTGGATATGTTTTAATTTTTATTGTTTTTTGCTAATTGTTGAGTTAAAGCTGTTTGTTTTCCGTAAATAAATAAAAAAATAAAATAAATAATGAACTATACTTTTACAATTTGGTACTGACTTTAACCACTAAGTTGCCATATTGGCTAAATATTATGTAACTTAGACAATTCTACACAGAAAACGTAATACAGAGAATTATCCATAATTAAAAACAGATAAATCATAAAACATAGTAACGAGCGGATGATGTTCAGAATTACATAACACTATTATCAAAAGCTTGTCTGAAAGTTGGTCAAGTATAAAGTACGTACAATCACCTCCATACAATGTATGAACATATATGATGTTAGAATCTTACATCAAACCGTTAGAATGAAACATGACAAGGAATCTGACAGAAGATGGTATATTTAGTTTTGTTTACATACAATGAGAGGATGGATGCAAGTTCTTACATATATACGTCTATACACTCACGCTATAAGTTCCCATTGGGATAGGCAGAGACACGTTTTGCGATCCTGGCAAACCTATCGAGCGTCTTCTACATTCATCAAACTTTTATTTTGTGTAGTGAAGTGATAAATATATATCGAGCATTTGCTGATGGTAAAATTTAGAGAAGATGGCTACTGAAGACACATTAAAATCAAACAGAAAATCAAAGTTAAATTAGTAAGCAATTCTTATTATAAATTAACATTTAATTAGTTTTTAAAGTATCAAACAACCAAAGTTTCTTGGATGATTAAAACAATTATTTTCTAGGCTTATTAAGGAAAAAAGAAATGAAGAGTAATGATGACATCTTGCTGTACTGTTGTCGCTTAGAATAGAACTTATTCATTTGTTTCCTAAGGGTGATTAAGGGAGTGGAGATTATTTAGTTATTGTGGTTCATTGTGACTAGAGGTTCATCAACAAGCATCCTTCATTTTACAATCTTTTCCCACTTCTAAATTGGCTACGGTTTGAGATTTATTGCCCTGTGTATGTATTTATTATAAAACTTGCTTAAAAAACATTATAAACATAATATCCACGTACTGCCTTCGGTAACCTCTTTAAACCTCAGTCGCAAAGTTGGCATGCAAAAGCTCGTGCTCTATCAATTAAGCTAATTGCGCAACCGATGCAATGCTCGAATCGCCGCGTTACATCACCCGCGTGGGAACCTTATAACGGATCAACAGATTACCGTGTCATTACACCGATAATTCACACATGGTAATACATCATTCACACATGCGAATATAACATTCACACATAGCAAAATTACGAGATTAAATCTTGAAATGTACTCAAAATTGGCGTGCACGGAGATTGCTCGATCGTTCGTGTGTTGCATTCGAGTAATCGTAACCTTTAAACTTTAGATGAAGTGAATGCTATAATTCGAGTATTTGGGGATGTAACAGACGTACATTTTAAAAAATTACGCAGTTTGTGATATTGGGAATAATAAGTAGTCTAAATAATGAAGGTCGTTTGAAAAAAAAATATAGTCAAAGAGAAAATTCAGAGGCTTGATATTGAATTGAATTATTAATAGAGGAGTTTTTTTTAATGGATTTATATTAAAATTTCATTGATTACACTTGTGATGTATTTATGTAAGGCTTTATATTTGTATTTAATAAGAACTCTTAAAAAATATAACCACTGATTGGAAACGATATATAACTACACTTTCGCATATCATATTACATTCTAAAATATTATTTTTATTTCTACAAGTCCCTGATTTTGATGAGTATTTTGACAATTTAACCTACTATACATACATACATACATATACTCACGGCTATAAATCCCTAGTAGAGGTAGCCGGAGCTAAGGAATGACATATTCCTCAGACACTTTTGGAAAGTTTAGTGAGAAAAAGACGGTAAAATAAAGGTTGTTGGTGATGTGTCTCCAACCGCATCGCCCAAAAATCCCTTAAAAGCCTCAATACCGTTAGTCGCCTCTTACGTACACCCACCGAAAGAAATGGGGAAGTGTTATTCTAAGCCGACACTACACAGCTACCACTAGATAAAATTTTATATTTTATATGTTAAGTTTGCAAAATGGAGGAAACAACATGCTGACAATAAAACTTTCTCAATAGCCTTCGTCGTGCCAAATTGGTCACCATCATTTAAACGCTCTAGTTGAATTTCAAATCATGTTTCGTTGCATAAAATTGGCTTAGAATAACACTATCGCCCGATTTCTGAATTGAGTATTCCAGCTGAGAACAACTCAAGTATCGTTCTGTCGCATTGAAATCTTTACAACTAAATGTGACAAAACGATACTTATGTCGTTCTCAGCTTGAATACTCAATTCAGAAATCGGGCGTATCCCATTCCATCCCGCAGGTACCGTAAGAGTCAAATTTAGGAATTGAGGATTTTAAATGATTATTGGACGTTGTGGCCGTTCTCTGGCACCAATAAATAATCCTTTATTTTATAATCTTTTCCAACTAAACTTCCAAAAGTAGCTGAAAATTTCTAATTCTGCAGCTCTGGCTACCCTTTTTGGGAATTGTAACTGTGAATACATGTGATATATGTATGCCTAGTCTAAATGAACAAGATAGCGTTGTAGTGAGAGAGTGGTGGGAACCAGCCAACCCAGATCTGAGCACTGTTATTACAACGGTTACATTTTCTTACGTTATTGTATTTAATTACTGAGAAATTCTATTTCATGCATCTCTACGTCCATAAGTTATGTGAAAATGTTGGCATAATGAGTAAAAACTACTTCATGTTTTCTGTAGACGATTTTATAACTTCAATAATATGTTTGTCTTGCATATTTTGTATGCATACCGAATGTTTTTATTAATATATTTAGAATTAATTTTAAAAAAAATACATAAATGGATGAAAATGATAATAGTAATTAATTATATTACCGCAGAGAAGAGATAAATCTATACAATGCAATCAGTAATATTTTCGAAGCATTACAAATTTTTAAGTTAAGATTTAATTAGAATGTTTTTTTGTTCATGAAACCCTCATGTGGGGATTATTTCCAATAAATAAAGGATAAATTTCTTTCCTTTATTTATTGTAAGTTAAGATTTAGTTTAGTACTTACAAACCAACTAAAATAATACGTCCACATTGTAAATAATCAATTACTTTACATGAATATTGCCAAACCAGCAGAGAATATATAACCTTTAGCTACGAAATGTAAGTTGTGAGTTCTGTGAATAACGCGTTGAAGTCTTTTGTATGATACCACTCAATTATCAAAATTATTACATGATGTCGCAGTGTTCAAGCTGGTACGGGTTATAGAAATTGTGGTGCTTTTGACGAATTGTACTCTTAAAACCTATTTTCGGACACTTTTATCGTGTAAGTATGGTACATTTAATATTATAATAAAGCAAATATTCATCAATGGCAATATTTTGTAAGGCCGACTCAATTAGATTCAATTATCCTATGTCATTCTGATCCTACTTATAAAACATAAAAAATAAATGAAGGATGGGTCCCCCAATAAGAAAACATTTTACTATGAGAAAAAATAAAATATTGTACAGCATGATTAGAAAACAAAACCTCACTGTATAAAATGTATTTTTAATAATGTGCCCTGAGGCGAATTCAACTCACGAACGATATAACATTGTTAGCGATTGAACAAAAGAAAGGAATTTTAGTAACTGCTATAGAACTCTAGTTACCATTGGTAGGAATTTGTTCTTATTAGTTTTTGTATTATTTATTGTTCCTACCAAGAAATGTTATAATCATTTATTTGTGTCAACTACAAAAGAGTACGTTTTTATAAGGTTATTCGCTTCCTAGTAAATTATTCTAATGATGTTTATTTAATGAGGAAAGATTAAAGAATAAAAAGTAGGTAATCCATCATGATATTTATATTGCGTGTTGCATATGTTAGATTGTTGACAGGCAAAGATACTACAATAGAGTTGAAGACATTTCTAATGCATTTGTATCTCTGTCAATTAATAATTGTGGATTAGAGATTTAACTTTTTGCATTTTGAATTTTTGATAAATTGTTAATTGTATTTTAATATCCATTCTGATTAAAGGCACAAAAAGATAATTTATTTATTTATTTGAGAAATAATGAGTGTTATTTTAATTATTTACTTGCGCACAAATCACGTTAAATACTTCAACAAATGATACAATTCGATTGCAATAAATAGTCCCTATTCATTTATAATAAAGAATCAAACGTTCACGGCATTATCCCCGAAGGGGTTGGCATAGATACTAATAAAATAAAGGTATATAGATAACAGGATGGATAACAGACAGGGGCCGGCCTTTCATAGATTATAATAAAACATTGTTGTTTATAAATATAAGCAACTTGAACGCAACTAAAAGATTAATAATTCCTTAATACTTTTGGAGGAACCAGGGAATAAGATGGTGTAATACAGAATTGTAAGAAATTATTAACAACCTAATCCTTTAGTCGCCTCAAACAACATCTACACAAAGAGACAATCTAGCGGTACTATATACCGATATTATCAGCCAAATTTATACAAAAAGAACTAATTTACGGGTAATAAAATGGTATAAATATATGACATGGTAGTTGCAACGTGAGCGAGTCATTGACCGGTCGGTGGACGAAAGTGCGAGATTGCGGAGCGCGCGAAAGTCGCGACCAGTTTTTATCACCTCTTTACTTACACTCTGTTACGAGACATAAATTTTTACATTTTATCCTTATGAAATAAGCAAAACATTTAATACAGTGAATTGTCAGATTTTTCAGTTTTAGGTTGGATGAAAGCAGCGCTCGGAAGTGTTTTAATTTCCATCCCTAGCTGATGTCAGATATACCATGTCTGAGATTTTGTGACTACATCGATGCTATTTTTTTAAGTTGTATATTGTAGAATTGGTTTGCTCAAAATATACAAATACAGTAACTATAAAAAAACTGTTAAGAATAGTTGCAGCTGTGTTGTGTCTCGGAATAGCGCCAACCCATTTCTTGCCGTGGGCTTCGTAGGAGGCTAATTAAATAGGGTACTGGAGCTTCTTAGAGAATTTATTTAACAATCCTATTCTCACTGTACTTTTCAAAGTAGCTGAAGAGATTCTATTTCTAAAGTTCTGACTGTAAATATGCTCAATGCGATGTGGTTTGATACCATCACCAACGATGCTTTTATTTTCTCATTTTTTTCTTCTCAGTTTCCGAAAATGGATATCAAATTTTTAACTTAATGCTCAGTGTAATTAGCGGCTAGTAAGTAATAACGATGTGATTCGTGAAATGTGTGGTATAAAAGATGATATTGTAAGTAAGATAGAAAAAGGAATGTTGAGATGGTTTGGGCACATCGAGAGGTATGGATGATAGGAAATTGATAAAAGGTATCTATAGAGCTAATGTGGAAGGTAATGTTAGTAGAGGACGGCCACGAAAGACACACTTGGACCAAATTGAAAGTGTGCTCAAAAAGGCAGGCGTCCGAAGTATGAAGAATAAAAGAGCATGTATGAAAAGATTGATGGATGTAGACGAAGCAAGAGAGGTTTGCCAGGATCTTACGAAGTGGCGATCGATAGTCTCTGCCTACCCCAATGGGAATTAACGGCGTGAGTATATGTATGTATGTATGTATGTAAGTAATAAATGATGCAACTCACTTTCTAACAAAATGAGTGCTAAAAAGTGACTCATATATTTGTTTGCGCAATAAAATCTTTAATAGCAAAAGTCGATGTAAATTTTAAGGTGTTCCAGATAAGCAATTCGAGTAGCAAACTATATTTTTCAATATCACTTAAGCAAATAATTTTGAAAATCGCGACTATATCTCGATAGGTCAAATTGTAGTTGGAACCTTTAAGTTATAATATCCAAATGAAAAAGTTATTGTAAACTTTAAACCTAGTAAAATATATATCATAAATTATGAAAACCGTTGATTTCTTTATGCAGAACTAGTGGATCGTCCCAGCTTCGCACGGGTAGCGTTGTTTTTTTAAATATCTGAGGTTTCTTTCTTCAGTCACTGCTCAAGCACTGTGAAATTCAGCGCAATGTTTTCAATTTATTAAATGTATAGCACTCCCTAAACAGTGTAGTTTGGTGATTTTAAATGCGCTTTGATGAACGGTTCAGTATTTCCGTTTAATATCAAATTTTTAAATAAAACGCTATGAAGTATTTATAACAATCTAAAAAATAAATCATTTCATTATGTGATGTAGGATGCAACTACTGGCGCCATCTAGTATGTTATATGTAAATTAGTAAAGATTTGGTTTTGATCACGGGCGCGGTGGCTTATTTTATGTACAATTTCGGTGTTTGTCTACCGATTTCTATGATTCTTTTTTTATTGAATAGGTAATAATGTTACCTTTTTTAAATTAGGGATGAGTGAGAGGTTTACAAACGTAAGAGTAAACAAATATAATAAAAATGTTCCGAACTGCTAAGCTATCAGGAATTACACGTGTTATTGTGAGTCAGCCGTAAAAGATAGACATAAACTGTTGAGAATTTTTTTTTAGATAATTTTATGAAGAATATTTCCGTCACACATGATTTCTATGTAAGTTTAACCATTGAGGCTGCACACGCGACGGAAGCTTAAAAAATGGAGTAACTTCTCCCGTTTTCCCAAAATTTCCCGAAATTCCCCTTTACTACTCTGCTGGAAAGTATACAAAAACCTGCGCAGGTGTATGAAGAATAATTGTACCAAATTTCGTTAAAATCCGTCGAGTAGTTTTTGTTTCCATAAGGAACATACAAACCGACAGACAGACAGACAGACAGACAGACAAAAATTTTACTGATTGCATTTTTGGCATCAGTATCGATCCCTAATCACCACCTGATGGTTATTTTGAAAATATATTTCATGTACAGAATTGACCTCTCTACAGATTTATTATAAGTATAGATTACGCCTAATGTCCGGTTTCAAGGTATAAAAGGTGACAAAGTGTATGCGAGAAAATGAGGTTTGTGCTGGTTCTTTACTAACATGCAATAATATGCCATAGTTTTTTATGTACATTAATACAAAAAAAAACTAAATCGGTTTAATATATAATCTATACTAATCTATACTAATATACTAATACTAATAATATTATAAAGCTGAAGAGTTTGTTTGTTTGAACGCTAGGATCTCAAGAACTACTGAATCAAATTGAAAAAATCTTTTTGTGTTGGATAGTCCATTTATTGAGAAAGGCTTTAGGCTATATGTCATTTCGCTGCGACCAATAGGATTAAAGCATAAGTGAAAAATGTTGCAAAAACGGGAAAAATTATTCATATTTAAAGGCTTCCGTTATGTGCGCTATGTAAACGGTTTAAGTTACCCAAAAAGTATTTATATAAGAATTATTCTTGTTTAAATTATCTAAGAAATGTCTTATACAGTATATGTCTATCTTTTAAGATTGACTAAATCATTGATTGAATCAAATTCGGACGAAATTAATGCATTATTGCCAATTATTTGCCATAATGTTTTATCAATATAATATTAATCCTTATCCAAATAAATGTGTTGTTGATTAAGAGTATTTAATTGTGAACAAAATCGTGATCGTATTTGTTCTAAGGATGGTAAATTGGATGGAGGTGGAGTCCTAATTGCCGTATCCCGAGATATTCCTTCAACTAGTATTCAAAATTGGGAAACAGAATGTGAAGATCTATGGGTATCTGTTCAGATCACCGTAAATAACGATATAAAAAAAATTATGTTGTGTGCTGTCTACCTACCTCCACCAGTAAAGCTGAAGTCTTTGGAAACATTTATGGAGAACTTAGATATTGTTATGAATAAGAGTGATAATGTTTTGATCTTAGGAGATTTTAATCTAAGTTTTATTAAGTGGTCTACCACATCTCATAGTAAATATACAACTCCTAGCAATTACAATTGTAATTTAGGCTATGCGTTGGTGGATTTCATGAGTTTAAATAATTTATACCAAAGTAACACCATACTCAACAAAGACAACCGTATTTTAGATCTCGCTTTATGTACTTTACCTGATATTGTTGTTTCTAAGCCCCTAGATAACCTTAGCAAAATTGATCCGAAACATCCAAATTTACTTGTATCTATTCCTTTTTTAAATATCACGTATCTTCGTCCAAATATTCGTAGTGATTACAACTATTATAAGACTGATTATCCTAAGATTAGATCCGAACTAAATCATATCGACTGGAACAAAGAGTTTTTACATTGTAATAATGTCGACACGATGATTTTAATATTTTACGGTATTGTTCATAACATAATTGATAAACATGTCCCTAAACGCAACCCACGCAAATCTAAATACCCCAGTTGGTTCAGTATTACCCTTATTAAATTACTAATGGAGAAGGAGAAAATAAGGAAAAGATATCGTAGATACAAAAATCCCCGTGATAAAATTGAATATAATATTTTAAGAGAACGCAGCCATCTACTAATCGTTAATGATTATAAAAAATATAAAATACGAATTGAGACAGCCATTTCCTCCGATCCAAAAACTTTTTGGAAGTTTATTAAAGAAAAAAGGAAAAATCAGTCAACACTCCCTTCTGAAATGATAATGAATAACATTCTTGCCAATACGGGACCAGATATTGCTAACCTATTTGCTGATCAATTTGCTTCTGTATACCAAAGGCCCACAATCAATAACGAAAATACCTCTGACCATGTATCAATAAATAATGATTATAACTTAATAAACTTTACTAATATAAGTTTTAGAGAACCAGATGTACTAAAAAAAATTAAAGTACTCAATATTCCTAAAGGTGCCGGTCCGGATGGCATACCACCTGTCTTTATAAAACGTTGTGGGGCTTCACTCGCCTTACCGCTAGTCTTGATTATAAACCGCTCTCTTATAGACGGAAAATTTCCCGACGAATGGAAAAATGCAAGAATCGTGCCTGTATTTAAAACAGTAATACCATATATACTATATTTATTTTAATTATTACCTATTACAATTAAAACTATTAATATTTATTCTTTACATTCTTACAGTGTGAAAATATTTAAAATAAAACTTAAATATTAGTTGTATGTTGTAACTGATTTGTGATTTTGCTGATTCAGTGTGTGTAAATTTAATTGTGTGTGTGTCATTTTAAATATATGAAAAATAACATGTTAAGTTCAGTCGTGTCGACAAAGGGAGCGGCAGAATAACAGCGTCTGCACTTCATAGGGCAGGCACTATGCTGAGCCGTACCCTTTTTTCAGTTTTCTGCATCTCATATAGTAAATGTTAAATGTATATTTGTTTTGTGTAGCAGTTAATGGAAATAAATGTATTTTCTTTCTTTCTTTCTTTCTGTATTTAAAAAGGGTAATGACATGGAAGTTAAAAATTATCGTCCCGTTTCTATTTTATCTTGTTTTTCTAAGCTTTTTGAGTCCTTAATACTAGATACATTATCTCCACAGTTAAATAACATTTTATCAGATTATCAACATGGTTTTATAAAAGGGCGCTCCGTTCAAACTAATCTTATCAACTTTATTTCAGACATTTCTTATGAAATGGATAAAGGTATGGAGGTTGATGCCATTTATACTGACTTCTCTAGTGCTTTTGACTTGGTGAACCACACATTACTCGTAAAAAAACTTAAATCACTTGGTATAAATAACCCGCTGTTACAATGGTTCAAGTCGTATCTATGAAACAGATCTCAAATTGTTTCAGTGAATGGCTTTGACTCCAAACCCTATATCGCTAAATCAGGTGTTCCTCAAGGATCCCACTTAGGCCCACTTCTATTTCTAATATTTATTAATGATTTAACAGCCGAAATAAAACATTGCAGCTTCTCTTTTTTGCAGATGATTTAAAAATTTACAAAACAGTTAATTCAATAATAGACGTAAATCTTATTCAGGATGATCTTAATAATATAAAAAAATGGTGTGACCGTAACAGTATGTTAATTAACGCAAATAAGTGTTATTATATTAAATATACAAAAAAGAAATTACCGTTTCCATCTTCTTACACCATAGGAAATACAAAATTAGAACAAACAAATGAAATCAGAGATTTGGGTGTTATAGTTGACAGTAAACTCAATTTCATTTCTCATTACGATCATATTGTCCAAAAATCTGCTCAAATGTTAGGGTTCTTAAAGAGAAATTCTAAAGATTTTCGTAATGCAGGCACAAAAATAATGCTATATAATGCGCTGGTCCGCAGCCAATTAGAATTCGCCAGTACCGCATGGAGCCCTCACTACTCTGTACACTCTCAGCGGCTTGAAAGTATCCAAAGAGCATTTACCAGATACTTGGCATATACTTCCATAGGAATATCGCATAGAAACACCTATGACAATAGACTTAATTTTTTTAAAATGAATACATTACGTGACCGTCGCATTTTACAAGATTTATCATTTCTCCATAAAATTTTCTCAAATAAAATAAAGTGCAATCATCTTACCGAGAAAATTAAACTATCAGTCCCGTTTAATCACCCCAGAAAACATATACAAAACTTTTTCCAAACCACTTTTTCTAGAACTAATACTGGCTTGTACGCACCTCTTAATAGAATCTGTCAGGAATTTAATGAAATTAATAGAAAAATTCCAAATATTGATATTTTTAATGATTCTTTAAAAACATTCCAGGGAAAAATACTGCATCAATTCAAAATTTAAGTTATCAGATATTTATAAATTTATTTTTCATTTTACATTTTAATTTAAATTACTAGGTTTAAGGTTTGTTGTATTTATGATTGTGCAAGTGTTGTGTACGCCTTTAATTGGCATACAATATTAGAATAAGACTTTAGTTATATATAATCATATGATTGTGTTAATATGTATGCTGTTGGTGTTCCTTAAATAAATAAATAAATAAATAAACAAAATTGTCCTTGACATCACTTAATTTAAATTAACATCTTAAAAGATAATACAATTTTAAAATTACTCCGCAACAAAATTGACACGCGTGCATGAAGCGCAAGACAAGACGGACTGACTGACTCAGAATCAATGCTCAGCCGAAGCTACTATACTTATAAACTTAAAATATACAAAGTAAAAAAATTGTGAGGACACTATGAAAAACACTTTTCCTCATCGCATGACGAAGACCCTCAACGGGTCAGTTAAATAGTTCAGTTTGACGACGTGAAAGTCTACACTTTTGACAGTACGAAGTCTGTCGGGTCAGCTAGTTAATAATAAAAGTATTATATTACGCATTCCAACCTATCGATCGTTTCCTCTTTTACACTAAGGATTTTGTCAGAGGTTTGGTATCGTCAATATTCTGCTACTTTTAAATGACAAAACAATGAAATGATGTTAGAAATATTATTATTTAACTTCCGACTAAATTGCTAATCTTAATCTTTCGTAAAACAGTTGTTTTTGTAGATAGCTTCATGTGACACCTACATAAACTAAAAAAATATATGAGAACATATTGTACCATGATATAAAGGCAAATAAAGATTTTCTATTCTATTCTATAAAGACAGGTTAGCCCTATGCAACACTGCTACCAGACGACATTTACTCTCAAACAGATTTTTAATAAGTGTTTTCTTAGTAATTTAGCATAATTAATTTATCCGGTGTTTAAGTTATTAGAACCAAGTATTCTAGTAACTATTTCCAAACCCGTAATCCGATGTAAATAGGAAACATCGACGTAGGAAGTAAGAAAACTTATTATACCGGTTAGTTGGTGCTAAGTGGCGCCAGCGGGGTCGATGAACTTTGCTTAGATCAGCTGTTTTAGATTAAGGAGGTCCATCTTTGCCCTTTGGAGTTTTTTGGCTAATAATATTTATATTTTTGGCAATTTGGGAACTTTGATGCTTACATTTATGTCAAATTTTTATCCAATGCTTTTAATTTAATGACATAAAAGAAAGTAAAGCATGTATTTAAATTATTATAACGAATAAATTATTTGTTTTACCAAGTTATTGTTTATCTACATAACTGACTTAAGTTTTATTGACCTTATCTTTTGGTGATAAGAGTAATACTACAAGAAAATCGTACTTCAGTGTTAAAATGTTTTGAAAAACAAGTTTGCATTAAAGAGTAATTTTATTCTTTATCCGAAATTATAAAAAAATGTCATAAAGGCATGACTTTAGTAAGATAGTATAAAAAGTATTGTAATTTCTGCGTAAACGCTGCCATTATTTATAAAAAATTACTATGTAATTGTCGCAAAACAAATTTCAACTAAAAAGTATAATAATAATAAGAAATGTATGTATATGTATTTTTTTACAGTTTTATCTCAAAAACGAATACCCCACTTCTTGAGGTACGAATTAATTCATCTTCAACAACAGTGTTCCTCGTTTCACCGTCTTTTCATCTGTCTACTGCAGAACGTTTGGGAATGTACGAACCTATTTCGAGTATTAGCAATTCAATTTTGATAGGCCATACATACACTATCGTTTGTGAAAAATGTACCCCCATTATTTTATTTAAGTTTCGCTCTCCATGACCCTGGATACAGTGATTTTTATGCCATCATGAAACAATGCGACTGAAAAAAATCCCTCCTAACAGACCCTAAAGGAATTATACATTTACTTTAAGCTCTGTCCACTCCGTTTTGGCTTATTAACCGTATGTATATTCGAATGTAGAGCAGGCTGGTAAAGATGTGGTGCGGCCGCCGAGTACCGTTGGGTTGACCCAGTGTGCGCGGAATGTGGCCGGAGGGCTGCCACCAACAGTATTTGCATGTGATACGATACTTCTAGCTTCAATAACAGACGAATGTTTGGATTTTAAATACGTTGATAATTGAGCTAAGTATAATAAGACAACAATAAATTCTAAAGACATATTAAACCGCATAAAAGCGCTTTTAATCATCTGAAAAACGATTATTCTAAGTGCTTTGGTAAAAAAATGCCGTAATCTGTATGGTTTTTTTTAATTAAAGGTATATTATGCTGATCATTCAGTTACATGGATAAGACTGATAAAGAAACACTTACGGAAATGAAATAAAATCTTTGTCGTTCCATTAGTTTTCTTTTACTTAACCAATGCCAAGTAACAACTCAGACCAAGGGTTAGTAACTCACTAGAATTTGAAAACTAAATCTATTCTATTAACTATGTATGTAGCTTTCTACTAGTACAACATATTCTTATTTTGAAACATCACTTACTATTTCAAACTATTATCTTGAGATCTTTTATTGATATTGCTATTCTTGTCATAATTGTTCCTAAATTACAAGCAAACCAATTTACTATACTATATGTATACAATTTTGGCTTCGTTGAATTTAATTTTATCTATGCGTAATATAATCATATAAATTTTATTTATCCTTAAATAAACGCTATAGAAAATTAAAATTAAAGCAATAACTAATGGCCCCAAAAACGCGAGCCAACCCTACTCTCCGCTCCATCGGCCGCAGCTAGCCGAGCAAATTTAAACTAACCAGCGACCATGAATGTAACTTACTGAAACGTACAGCTTAACTGCGCTAACACTAAATTTTACTTACACTCACTAAAACGGTCAAGCTGTATATCCCCGGAGGGGCTGGCAGAGGTAATAATACTTCTGGACATCGACGTTATCGTCTGGTGTTCAGAGTGCCTAAGTTTTGCTTGGACAGTGTACCTACTCACGTGATAGGGGGTAGGCCTATCGCCGATTTGTACGAAAACTTGAAATTTTGTTAGTATTTGTAACGTTGTTAGTTATAAAATAAAAACGTGTAGGTTTGTTTTATCTTGTTATATTATATTATTGTTTTGTTTAAATTAGGCGGTGTCGGCTGAAAACCAGTGTGTCTCGGAACGGTCTGTGTCCCGTTCCAGGCACACATGCTGAGACGACACCCTTTTAGCAATGTTAATTAATGTTTTTCCTATATATTTTTTTATCTTTGTGTTTTCAATGTATTTTCTATTATGTGTCATTCTGTTACGTTTGTGTGTATGTGTGTTAATTTGCCAAATAAATGTCTTTTACTTTACTGTACTTTAAAACAAGTCACATGACTAAGTACAACTTAACCATTTGGGTAATAAGTACAACTTAACCATGTGGGCTGGAAACTTTGAACACCAAGTTACAAAATGACATGATTGGAAGAAATTGAACCTAACTATCCTCAGGGATAAACGCCGAAATAACTTTGTATGTTGATTTTATATATGAATAAAAATATTTTGTATCATTAATGGTGAATATATGATGATAATTAATTACTCGTTATCAATTATTACGATTAAATGTCTGAGTTATAATTTTGACCTTAACTTACTACTATTTACAATTAGACAATATGATCTAATTAGAAGCGTGTTAACTTCACTCATAGTCAAAGGCTACAACAAATTCAGAAAAAAAATCAAAATGGCGCAGTTAAGTGATTATGATGTTCCAATAGTTTTTGGACTACGGGTATTCGCTGAAAGTTATTTGGTTCAGGTCAAAAGTTCTGGTTTTAAACTTTTTAGAGCCAGCAATTTTGGAGGCGGGTTTTAGTTTTCAAAATTACTTTTTATACGAGTTTGATATTTTCATATTTTGTACTTAGCATCAGGTTATGTGAATTACATAAAAATATAATATTTACCTTAAAAAAATCGGACAAGGGTATAAGATTTATTCATAAGATACATAAGTTTGGCAGTTTGTTTCGAAAAATAGGTGCACATTTATTGTTTAATTTTTTTACCCTCAGTTACAGTAATAGGTAAGGAAAGTGTAGTGCTTTTCTTCACCGACACTACACAACCATCAGTTTCCCCAAACATCGTTTACTTAGTTCCTCTCAATCATGCGGATATTAAATCGGCTAACCAATAGGCGGAGTAATACAAGAGGAAGAAGGAAATACGACTTATTAATGTTATGTGTGTACTACGACTTACGTTAATAAACCATTAAGAAAATATTGATAGGGTTGGCTAGTGAGCGCATAATAACAAGTTCAAACCTTTTACAAATACTCCGTGTAAGTATACATGACATGCCGAAGACGCGAAGGCGTTTGAAGCGTGATAGGGGATGAAAGATCAACGAATTTAAATAAAAGTCAGAAGGTTTGCCAGGATGGTACAAAGTGACGATCGAGTCTCTGTCTACCCATATGGGAAGTAATGGCAACAGGAAGGTAAGTAATTGTATGTGTGTATACTCGACAACTCTGTGAGAACAGCGAACATATACTGGCCAGTACACCCAGCTGTGTACCAACTTATAATTAGTATTTATGCTTAGTTCATACTTAGATACCGCGATGTAGGAATATGAGTGAGACGCTGCTTTGTGCGAATGTGCTAACAGTACTCCCACAACTCGATAAACATTTAGTGAGCCAAAATAGCGCATTACACAAGTTTTGAATGCTAACGGCTGATTTTGAGTTGGAGCTTATACCATATTATATGAACAGAAAGATCTGGCTTTGTATTTGTAGTTATAGTCATATTTTTTGTCCTATCAAATCACCAAAAAGAATGTAAAAGTACCTGAAAGATATTGACGCAAAGTTATTTGCTACTTTTGATGAAGTCTTAAGAAAGCAATAGACAAATACGAGTACAAATCTTAATCAATACTGCAAAACCACAACTATACAAAAACAAACATATAACATCAAAGTCAATTAATCAAATATAAAAAACATCTAAAATAAAGTCACAAATAAACCTTCTTCGATTCGAAGCCATTTAAAAATGTAGTGAATAGTTCACCTCATTAGTTCGCCAAGTAGGTGAACGAGCATTTCTCGAAACTGCACCCTCCTGTGACGTACAACAGATTACCGTCATTACGGTGCTAACTACTCCACCGCGAGTACACCGAAATGATGCTCTACTTTGCGGTTACAGCGAAATGATGCTCTACATTGCGGTTGCACCGAAATGATTCTCTCACCAGAATAAGCTCAATTCTAGCTTTCTCTCGGGCTTACAACGAGGTGGAGGAGGTTTCAGCGGAATCGATAATGGCTTCATTAACATCGCTGAATAGATGCCTTCAATTTCAATGAGTCAAATGAGATATTTAAGTACTATAATCTGGTAGTGCCATTAATTACTATAAGTTGTCAGTAATATTTATTTGTCTCTTTGTACGAGCATGGCAATGCAAAAGGTCTCAAACTTCTCTCATATTTAATAATGCACTTAGACCATATCTTCTATTTATTACGTTATTAATTTAAGGCAGTCTTTCAAATGCATTCAATGAGACCATAAAATGATCTTAAGTAATTATTATGATATAAGAACTAAGCACAAACTACTTTAACATTAAAACCAAAGTCAACACAAGAACAATGTATAACTTTAAAATGCAATAATTAACTGAGAAAGTTCCATCTAAAATTCAATACATAATTTAATGAAAAGAGTAACAAAGTTGACCTTAATGTAATGTTATAATTTACCCTAAAATAATAAATTAATACGCACTGTTTAATTTCGACAAGCTCCACTTAAATTTGAAAATAAAATTTATTCAGTTAACATCACGCTTGAAATCGCGACAAAACGGTAGATGTTATAAATATTAAAATTAGCTTACAATTATTTATTGTTAAGAAAAAATTAGATATAATGCTAAAATTTAAGTGTATGAAGTGTCGGCTTAAATAGCACGAACCTATTCCTTCCTGCCGGGTGTCGTAAGAGGTGACTGTTTTGGGGCTTTTATAAAAGTTGAGGTTGAAGACCTCATAATCACCAACAACTTTTAGTTTACAATATTTCCCAATTAAATTCTAAAAACGGTTGTAGGATTTCTAATTCTGAAGCTCTGGCTACCCCTGTCTTGGGAATAGTAGCCATGAGATGTGTATGTATGGTTTTGGTTACGATAATAAATAACTAGACAAGATAGCTACAAAATATTCCAAAGTAAACGATAAATAATCGAAACTCGAATGTAAATATCGAGAACAGTCGTGAATCGAAAGAAAGTGAATCGTATATAGGTTTTCAAGTTGCGAGGTGATCCAAACTGCGGCAGATCATTTAGCCGCATTTCTACGCCCACTTTCTAACTTATACCACTATTTGTTTTGTGTTTTATCAATTTGATCTGCGTTGTTGTGATGGTAAACGATTGTCGGTTATCTTTAGTTGTATTTGTTGGTCTCGAAATTAATCACTTTGGTTTAAGAAAGCTTTAATTGACGCGGGTTATAGGGAAAGCCAACCTTTAAGAGTTTGTTTATTTGTATGTTATGTTGAGTTATATTATTTAAAGTATCCATACTTATAAAATTGGGATCACTCTAATACGATATGTCTTGATTATGTCAATTTCCTAAGAGTTAACTGTTCTTAAATCTTCACGTACTTATAACGATAGAAGAAAAGCGGTGTAAAGAAAAAAATATGGGTCACCAACATTGTGACATTATATAACTATATTTTTTCATCTACTTGACAAAGTGGTTTATGAGTGAATGTAGTTTATTTTTAATCCATAACCCCTTTCATACAAACAAGTGCATAGAATACAAAAAGGTCCATAAAAGGAAAACTTTTTAAAAAGTGCATTACATGTAGCGATTAAATACACTAAAAAATATATATACTGAACCTAGACCCTCACTCATTTATAATCCTCAATTGCATTCATATAAATTAGCATGCAAACCTTATATCAAATAAATATGTGTGCGTATAGAATACAAATCATTCGTACCTAGGACGCCGAGTAGCGCGATTGCGAAAGTCCACATGTCTGGCGAGCGCCGTCTCGTGCGCGCGCGACCGTCCAACTAACTGCGGTACGCCAACTACCACCACCACTCACTGTACCTCTTATACCACTTCTACTTGAGACGTTGGCTTACTATCACTCGGTAATGCAGGTTTGACTATGTCACAGATTACAAATAGATACTACGGACTTTGTTCACTTTAAAGGGTCTTGTGTGTAAGGGTGATTGAATGAGTGATGAAAAAAAAAGCAAGATTTAACATTTACTATCTTTTCCCCACTTATTCCCCACTTAACTTCAAAAAGTGGCTGGAGAATGATTCTAAAGCTCTGGCTACCCCTTATAAGAGTTCCTTAAAATATACGTAATATATAAATCATGTTGCGGTCTAGTGTTGGCTTAGAATAGCACAACCCCATTTCTTCCGGTGGGTGTACTTAAGAGGCGACTAACGGTATTGGGGGCTTTTAAGGGATTTTTTAGGCGATGCGGTTAGAGACCCATCACCAACAACCTTTATTTTACCATCTTTTCCCCACACAACTTTCTAAAAGTAGCTGAAGATTTTCTAATTCCTTAGCTCTGGCTACCCCTTACAGGGATTTATAGCAGTGAGTATATGTATGTATATAAATCCTTAAAATGAGAATGAATTGTATGAATCAAATATTCCCCTAAAGTAAAGTGAAGGGACAAAGCGCGGTTGCTTGTTTTAAAAGGGGAGACGAAAATTTGTTTAAAACAGATGTAAAAGCTTTACCGGGTCGATGGAAAAAGTGTTTAATCACACAAACCACAAGACTCAAATGTTCACGGCGGATATCCCCGAAGGGGTTTGCCGAGGTACTAATACTTCTGAACCATTTCTGAACATGCGTGCTATTGACACCTGATGTTCAGAGTACCCAATTTTTGCTTGGACAGTGTACTCACGTGACAGGAAGCAAGCCTACCGCCGTTTTGTACGAATACACTGTCACATGACTAAGTAAAACTAAGTCATATGGGTTTCCTGACGATATTTTGCCCTCACCGTTAAAAACTATGATAAATTAACTTACTTAACTTATCTCGTAGTATTATAAAATAGTCACGAATATGGCGATCCATGAATGCGTGGTGTGCAAATAATATTGTAATGAAGATAGAAAACGGTATGTTACCATGGTTTTGTCATATAGATTGGATAAAGGTAATTTACTTAAGTAAATTGGTGAAAGTGGTAAAGGTAAATCCAACCAATGTAGACGGTAATGTGCTCCCAAAAAAATCAGGCGTCAAAGGTAAAAATAATAAAACAGCATTTATGAAGAGATGAATGAAATTAACCAAAGCACGTAAAGGTTTGCCAGGATCGCACCCCAATAGAAATAATAGAAAACAATAATGGCGTCAATATATGTATAATCGCCTGCAGTCCAGTTTGTGGTAGGTAGCTTAGGTGAGTACTTACTCGCAAGGCTTCAGTTTGACTTAGATTAATAGGTATAGATTATGTGCTTATAGTTAAAACAAAATTGTATGCGATTTTCATTTGAGGTTTTGTTTTTATGATGACGTTTTCACGTAGTATTTATCTTCCGAAAATTTAATCACAAACAACTACTATAGTTATAATTAAAATCATATTCGATTTTTGACGTTTATAATTTTAGTTTACTTTCCTAATTAAAGTTGGAAACTTTTTCATTTTCTCACTTTGAACAATTCAACGCGTTCCGTTTAAATTTAACTAATATTTCTAATTAAAAAAACTCTTGTAGCAGTAATTTATATTAGTAGAGCAATATAACATATTATAAAAAAGTTGAATTAATGTGACCTAAGGAACAGTAAAGATTAAAGCATGATTTTTAAGTTTAGATTAATTTTACAATCTACAATACAACGTAAAACGAAAAGCGCGGCTAAACTTGGTTTAACTTACTGTCAGTTTGACAATTAAGTTACGTCATTTTAATAGTTTGACAGCGCATTAGCCAACCACCGACACGGATTTCTTAGCCAGCCAGCCAGTCTTCTTTCAAAAGAAGTTAAGTGAACTCAAAGTTGCTCGTTGCGGAAGTTAAATTGTTAAAGCAAAAAATAACAATGAAATGTGTGACCTTTACCTAAGAGAAAGTTAATTCAAAACCTGTTGATTAATAGTTACTAAAATGTTTCACAGAATGAGCTTATTGTGTGTTGTGTTTCTTTTATTCGTGACAAAAGGTAAGTGTCCTGTATACAAACTTTCTCTTTCGTTAAGTTGCAAAGTTGACTCACTCACTTATTCGATATTTTAAATTTTCAGAGTGTAATTCTCAGGACGAAGATGGACCCTATAAGGGAAAGTTCGTCGGAAAGCTAAACTCCTATCATCACCAGGTACATTACTTTTCATAGCTAATCCAGTTTCATTAGTAATGCATTGCTCAACCACTAAGGTCATTGGAAAACTAGTTTAAACTTAAAAAAATAGATACAACTTTTATAATTGTTCTATGGATATTTATCATTATTGGTTGGGATCTACTTTCTATTTTCATTCATTGTATTAATGTCTGGCCCTATTCTAAGTTCAGAAATAATGTGTAGATAAATTTTTCTTTGAAGAAAGTAATTTTGTAAATTATTTGATCAATATTTCCAATTTAATTATTTAATTCTAACATGATATTGACCAAACTTTTAAATGATAAAAGTTGGTAAATACAATTTGATCATATTTTTTTCATTTGTTAATATTTCAATATGAAACATAATTGACAATAGGTCAATCACTTAAAAATTCCCAAAACCCTAAGTCAATTCGTACTACACTTGCGGCAAGAAATGAATTAGTGTTATTTGAAGCCAATGCTACAAGTAGGTATTTAAGTTATATATTACCAATAAAAATACTTTACCATGTTTTGCCCACTCAACTTTCAAAAGTGGCTGAGGAATTTCCAATTCCATAGCTCTGGTTACCCCTTCTTTAGATTTATGACTGTGAAATGGTCATGATTAACACTTCGTTTCTTACCAACCTCTCTTGCAAACAAATCTACTTATTAAAAATCTGATAAACTCACAATGTTTAAACATAGCACTTGCATGCTTCAGGTATCCGGAGATGTGTATGTGGTAGATGAGAAGACACTATTGCTAGTCAATTTCAACTATGATGGAACGGGTGATGACACTTTCTTCTGGGCTGGAGACTCTGGGAGACCTGGCCCCCAGGGTTTCATCATACCTGATGAGAATGGAAAGTAAGAATTAATTTTGTTTTTGTAACTAGTTGAAAACACTTGCATATGGAAAATGCTTACTGCTCAAGTTGTCATCAATGGTAATAGAATTCCATTGTACTAAGCAGATTATTTATTAGAAATATAACTAATCTTCCAAACATATTTATTATGTATGTTTTTGCAGCTAAATAAAACTAAACATAATTGATGAATTGACATTTCTTCCAAGACACTGATTATAATTAATTTATTAACATTTGCTGTGTAGTGTCAGCTTAGAATAGCACTACCCCATTTCTTCCGGTGGGTGTACATAAATTATTGGGGCAATTAAGGGATTTTTGGGCGATACAGTTGGAGACCCATCACCAACAACCTTTATTTTACCATTTTTTCCCCACACAACTTTCCAAAAGTGGCTGAGGAATTTCAAATTCCTTAGCTCTGGCTACCCCGTTTAGGAATTCATAGCCGTGAGTATATGTATGTATGTTATTAACATAAACCATAATTTATTTATTATAACTGGCTCATGTTCATTTCCCAACACTATATTAAACTAATTGTTTTATTTACACATGCTACCTGGAACACAAAGTGTAAGTACCTGCATAATTAGGTCACTAAATACTTTGTTATATCATTTTATATAATAACCCACAGAACAAATGTGCTAGAACGCTATCAATCATCAGAAGTTCGCCTATCACTAGTGAAGCCGGTGTCCAGACTGCGCTGGTTTGCAGTATGGGACATCGGAGGCCAACAAGCCTTTGCAGATGTTTTGTTTCCTGATGATCTGGTGGCCCCCGCGCCACTGGTCTTGCCTCCGTTGAGTGGGCCTGGAGTGGGCTCAAAGCCCATTGTAATTGAAGATGCTAGGACTATTTTGTAAGTATATTTAAATCTTGGTTCAACATCAGTGAATCATTTTGCAATGGTCACAGAGAAGTTATTTTTGCTGTACTTACCACACCTCCTTTTTGTTTTACACCTTTTTGTACAGAAAAAAATATGATACAATTTTAAAATATGATAACTGTTTAAAAAAAGAAAGTGTGACACATGGCTTACAATTAATAGTAATGTAATAGTTTAATATTTCTAAGTTATTTTATTTAACTGTACTAATACTGAATTGACCTTTTGTACCTAATGTAGTGATTTTAAATCTAATTGTGTACTTTTGAAAGACTTACAATCTATTTATCTAATTTGTTCTCGCATAATTGTATTGTTTAGAGACTTGAAATAAATAAATATAAAAATTCCCAGTACCTATTTTAATAACATTATAGAGAACTATCAAATAAACAAGGCATCTTGTATTTAAGCTACGCTCTATATGGTATACCTTTCCGTATAGTATGGTATACTTTAATGGCATTTTTTATAGCATACCCGATTTCCATCTGGACGACCCTGGTGAGGACGAGCTGTATTTCTGGTGCGGGGTGGGACCGCAGCCCTCGGCCAAGGGAACCAAGATACCTGATGAAGATGGATAGTAAGACTACCAAATTATTACTAGCTATATAATAAACCTATAAATTTTAAGTACACAGAAGACTCATACATACATATACTCACGGCTATAATTCCCTAGAAGGGGTAGCCAGAGCTAAGGAATTATAAATTCCTCAGCCACTTTTGGAAGTTGAATGGGGAAACATACATACATACATACATATACTCACGGCTATAATTCCCTAGAAGGGGTAGCCAGAGCTAAGGAATTAGAAATTCCTCAGCCACTTTTGGAAGTTTAGTGAGGAAAAGATCGTAAAATAAAGGTTTTTGGTGATGGGTCTCCAACCGCATCGCCCAAAAATCCAATAAAAAGCCCCAATACCCTTAGTAGCCTCTTACGACACCCTTGGGTAGAAAGGGGTAGCGACATTCTAAGCCGGCAGTACACGGCATTCAGGACGTATCTTTGATAACATAATTATTTTCCTCAGCTACGAACCCCTAGTCGCGTACTCGGGTAGCGACGTCCGCCTCCGCCTGCCGGGAACGTTGACGGTGTTCGATATCAGCTGGCTGGCCGTGTGGAGCGTGGGGGGAGACAGGGGGGCGGGGGAAGCTAAGGCTAGCGTACTGCTGCCCGATCAGCCGGATGTGCCGCCCGCCAGTGTGCTGGAGTTGGATTATAGGTGAGTATGGCAGATGTAGTATTAGTGATGACTTTGTAGATAATGAACACACACTCTAACCACACAAATGTTGATATTCCAAGAAGCAAGATATTACTGGTCAATATGCGTTACAGTCACTATTAAGTACTAAATACTAGCGTACTCGGGTAGCGATGTCCGCCTCCGTCTGCCGGATACATTGACAGTGTTCGATATCAGCTGGCTGGCCGTGTGGAGAGTGAGGGGAGAGGGGAGTGGAAGGGAAGGGGGGGGGAGGCTAGAGCTAGCGTACTGCTGCCAGATCAGCCTATGATCCACAATGCTGTACTGGTTCTTACGCTGATGTATGGTAGTGAATGTTGAGCATATCATGAAAGTAGAGTGAATGCAGTGAAAATGAGATCCCTCAGAAGTATTGCAAGGCTGTGTGGCAGAGTGAAACATAGTGTAATTCGTGAACCTTTGGGCGTATATGATGACGTGGTATGCAAGATAGAGAAATAAATGTTAAGGTGGTTTGGGCACATAGAGAGGATGGAGTAGAGGACGACCACGGAAGACACACCTGGACCAAATAGAGTGCTCAAAAAGGCCAGCGTCCAAAGTATGCAGAATAAAAGAGCATGTATAAGAAGAATGATGAATGTAAATACAAAGTGGCAATACACAGTCTCTGCCTACCCCAATGGAAACAATGGGCCTGAGTATAAGTAAGTAAGTTTCAACAATAAGCTCACAGCCTATATATAATTTACATTAATGTGGTAATATTAACTTATATTAGGCCAATTAAGACCTTTTCTTTTTTGGTTGGTAATAAACAATCTAGAAACTTTTGAGATTCTAGAAAATAAGCATGCATTAAATTTTACTAAAGAATAAAATATAATTATACATATAAACATAACATAAACGTTCACGCCGAATATCCCCGAAGGGGTTGGCAGAGGTACTAATACTTCTGAACATCACGTGACTTTGCCATCTGGTGTTCAGAGTACCCACGTTTTGCATGGACAGTGTACTCACGTGATAGGGGGCAGGCCTATCGCCGTTTTGTACGAATACACTGTCACATGACTAAGTACAACTCAGCCATGTGGGTTTCCTCACGATGTTTTCCCTCACCGTTAACAACAATGATAAATTAACCACACATATGTCTTTAGAAAAGACAAATTGGTGTAGGCCCGACTCAGGATTTGAACACTAGTCGTTTGCACGATAACCGAGTGTTCTACCCACTGGGCTATCACGGTTGCTTATAAAATATAAATAGAATAAATAATAAAATAAACAAAAGATAACACAATTTAATGTTTTTTGACATAAATTCCTCATGTGGGGATTATTACTCATAAATAAAAGATGTTATACCCGAAGGTCGCGGGTTCGAACCCCGCCAGTGTCGAAATTTTTCTTTCCTTTAATAACATCTTTTATTTATGAGTAATAATCCCCACATGAGGAATTTATGTCAAAAAACATTAAATTATGTGATAGTTAGGCGTTTCCAACATTTGCATTCTATCTGAAAAGGTAGACAAGTGGCCGTCCGAATTAGGTAAAATTCGGAGGTAGGAAACGCAAACACTACTTGAACGTGTAAAAAAGAAAAACAAAGGATAGAGAAATTTCGCGCTGGATGCCAACTGACACTGTAGCTCAGTTGGCAGAGCGACGGGGCGTATACCCGAAGGTCGCGGGTTCGAACCCCGCCAGTGTCGAAATTTTTCTTTCCTTTAATAACATCTTTTATTTAAAAGATAACACGTCAAAATGTCTCATTCCGCTATTTAACGATAGAATATAATATAATAATCAGTGTGTTCGGGTGGGAGATATAAGTTCGTGCTAATGCGTCGACGTTTTGTACTTTACTGCACAGATGTGAGCACATATTTTCTGTCTGTAATCTATCAACCCGCACAAACAAATATTGTAATATTAGCTGAGTAATACTTGCTTAAAATAGCTCTACCCCATGTGTGTTTCTTGTCGTGGTTGAGGTGGTTGGTAAGAGGCGACCTAAAATATTAGAGCTTTTTAAGTGATATTTGGGCGATTTGGTTAAGGAACCATCACCAAATACCGTTATTTTACAATATTTTCGCCCTGCTCGACTTCCAAAAGCGGCTGAGGAACTTCTAGTTTTGTACCTCTGGCTAACCCTTCTAGGGATTTATAGCAGTGAGTATATATATATGTACGTGTTATAAAAAGGCTTGCTAACCATGCTAAGTATATTGGTAGTCAACAATATTTTCGTACGTGTTGGTATAAATCTTATCAACTAAACATAAACATAACATAAACGTTCACGTCGTTTATCCCCGAAGGGGTTGGCAGAGGTACCAATACTTCTGAACTTACATGGCAGCGCCATCTAGTGTCCAGAGAAGGTACCCACGTTTTGCTTAGACAGTGTACTCACGTGATAGGGGGCAGGCCTATCGCCGTTTTGTACGAATACACTGTCACATGACTAAGTACAACTCAGCCATGTGGGTTTCCTCACGATGTTCTCCCTCACCGTTAACAACCAGGATAAATGAACCACACATATGACTTTAGAAAAGACAAATTGGTGTAGGCCCGTCCCAGGATTGGAACTCACGCCCTTCTGTTTTCGGGCGGGTTTTCTACCCACTGGACTATCATGATAGTACAGTGGGTTATCAACTAAAATTTTATTTATTTATTTATTTCTGTTTATTTGTAACTGTTTCTCCTTTTTGATGTGCAATAAAGAGTTTACTATTATATTTTTAACTATATTTACAGGAGCCAGCTGCCGCGCTGTCGTCAGCTGCACAGATCATTGCAAGTCAGCTGGGAGATATTCGGAGATCAAATCACCATACAGCTCGCTGCTCTGGTAAAAATTATTGTTATTTTTAATTTAGCTGTATCGTGACTGCATAGAATAGCCTAACCAATTTCTTCCCTTCTAATATATCTTTTATTTTACAATCTGTCCCCACTAACATTCCACATGCGACTGAATTTCTAATTTTGAATCTCAGACTACCCTTTTTAGGGTTCCGTAGCCAAATGGCAAAAACGGGACCCTTATAGATTCATCATATCTGTCCGTCTGTCCGTCCGTCCGTCCGTATGTCACAGCCAGTTTATTTCGAAACTATAAGAACTACATTATAGAAAATTGGTGCGTAGATGTATTCTGTAAACAGCTGTAAAGAACTGAAACTCAAAATATTTTTTTTCATTAAACCTATACGTGTGGGGTATCTATCAAAAGGTATTTGAAAATGATGTTGAGGTTTCTTATATCATTTTTTTCAAAACTAAATAGTTTGCGCGAGGGACTTTTTCAAAGTGGTAAAATGTGTGTCCCCCCCCCCGTAACTTCTAAAATATGGGCATGATAATACTGAAAAAAATATATGATGTGTATTACTATACAAACTACTAACGAAAATTGGTTTGAATGAGATCTAGCCAGTAGTTCTATTTTTAAACGTCATAAATCAAATTACTTACCTAATTTGGCTCCCATGATTTTCACACAAACGGGATTTTCTATATATATGATAGTACGGAACCCTTAGTGCGCGATCCGACTCGCACTTGGCCGGTTTTTGTGATTTATGGACGTGAGTATCATGTATGTATAATTGGGAAGAAATGTGTTTGTGAAACGTGTAGTAGTGCCGGCTTAAAATGTCGCTACCCCTTTCTACCCACGGGTGTCGTAAGAGGTGACTAAGGGTATTGGAGCTTTTTATTGGATTTTTGGGCGATGCGGTTGGAGACCCATCACCAAAAACCTTTATTTTTACCATCTTTTCCCCACTCAACTTCCAAAAGCGGCTGAGGAATTTATAATTCCTTAGCTCTGGCTACCCCTTCTAGAGAAATATAGCCGTGAGCATATGTATGTATGTAAATGTGTTTGTGCCTTTTTAAGCCTTCATAGCTGCATTTTTTATTAGTCACACTTCATATGCTATCTACAAAAGTTGTCAGTAAGGATTTTAGTCAGTAAAATCAGATTTTATAAGCATGACGATCCCCGAACCCTTTTTAATATTGAAAATATTGGTAACATAGAGTTATTTTATAGTTATATATGATTTTAGTCAGTAAAATAATTATTTTTTACCATGACAATATTTCAAACTCCTGAAAACTGTATTTTTGTAATGTAATCAAGATTTGTTCTATTGTTTATATGGAACGGTTAAAGGTAGTTGTGAACATAAACTTTATGATACCCAGCTAAAAAAGTTCGGTATCATGTTAGTTTGCGTTGTAATATTGCATCTTTACTACCGAAACGAAACGGCTAATAATTTTCTGAAAACCGCATCCAAATAGCTTTAGCCAAACGCGAGATAATCGTGGACATACATACATATACTCACGCAGCGGACAAACATACATAAATACAGGTCAAAGACAGAACCTGTTTTCTTTTTAGGTCGGTTAAAGCACTAAAACCTTCTCCTAAATCTAGCCGTGTAGTGCCGGCTTAGAATGTCGCTACCCCTTTCTACCCACGGGTGTCGTAAGAGGCGACTAAGGGTATTAGGGCTTTTTATTGGATTTTTGGGCGATGCGGTTGGAGACCCATCACCAAAAACCTTTATTTTTACCATCTTTTCCCCACTCAACTTCCAAAAGTGGCTGAGGAATTTATAACTCCTTAGCTCTGGCTACCCCTTCTAGGGAAATATAACCGTGAGTATATGTATGTATGTATTTAAATCTAACAAAAACTTTTCTGAAATAGCTTTCCAAATAGCTTTAGCCAAACGCCAGATAATCGCGGACAAACATACATACATACAAACAATCGAACTGAGAACCTCCTTAATTTGAATGTTTTGTTCATGAAAAATTTTCGACACCGGCGGGGATGGAACCCACGATATCCGGATATACGCCCCCGTCGCTCTGCCAATTGAGCTACAGTGTCAAGTGTTTCTTTATTTATTAGTTATCGTCCCCATATGAGGTTTTCAATAAGATTTATTCTATTCTAAATATATATAGTAAATTCCAGATGAACAAAACGGAGTACGCGGCGTTCGGCGTGTCAGTGGGCGGGTCCCGAATGCTGGGAAGTGATCCCACCGCCGTCTGGATCGACTTCGCGGGACGACCCGTGGCTAGGGACCTCAATGTATCGGCGCATGCTAATGTGAGTATGTCATACACCTATATCATCATATAGTGAAACATGTTTGTTTGTAGTAAAACATAGTAACTCTTAATAGCAAAAACACATTAAAAATAAATAAAGTATAAATAAAAAAGTTTTCTTCCTTAATTTATCCTTTACTTATTAGTAATAATTACTATTAGTAGCCAGAGCTAAGGAATTTCTAATTCCTTCCTTCCTTCACAGGCTATTTGTCATCTCGATATAATTTTTCAGAAAAAATATATTTCTAAGGTACACTCAAGATACTTAAAAAATGACTGCATGGGGATGGATGATAGGCATTTATAATTAAATTATGAACAAATATACCAATTTTCAGCTAGATTTGAATTGTATGTAGCCTTTGGCGTCTAAATTGGCCGGACTCAATGTAAAAAGTAACAAAAATATGTTAAAACTTATTCGCTCCTCTGAAAAGTACAAAAAATTATGAACACTACACTACATCATTTTGTTTTTTTATTTGTCCCGGGTTAAAAACTGAAATCCCGTATTTTTTAGCCTTTTTAAGCATTTGTCTTATATAGGCCGAAAATAAATCTGGCAACCCTAATCATTATACAGTAAAACATGTTTATTTATAACAAACCATAGTAAAAACACATTAAAATAAACAAAAAAAAAATTTTGAATATCGGTCCTGTATGTTGAGTAGTGGTCCAACTGCAGTATGGATCGATTTCGCAGGACGACCTTAACGTGTCCGCGCATGGTAACGTGAGTATATCATCTAGTATAACAGGTTTATTTGTAACTAGTGGATCGTCCATGATTCGGGAAAACATGATTAGAAATCAGAACACTAGAAATTAGTTACTATCAATTAAAACTAAATTATTTATTTGACCATACATACGTTTCTGTACATCTTTCGTTTTATTGATAAGACTACAAATTCACTTTAAAACTGATTTTTTATAAATATTCTGCATACATAAAGTTCAATAAGTAGTAATTCTATTTTATAACAAATATTTTTTTTATTATAATACTAGTGGATCGGCCCAGCTTCGCACGGGTAGCGTTGTTTTTTTAAATATCTGAGGTTTTTTTTTTGTCACTGCTCAAGCATTGTGAAATTCAGCGCAATGTTTTCAATTTATTAAATTTATAGCACTCCCTAAACAGTGTAGTTTGGTGATTTTTAATGCGCTTTAATGAACGGTTCAGTATTTCCGTTTAATAGCAAATTTTGGAATAAAACGCTATGAAGTATTTATAACAATCTAAAAAATAAATCATTACGTGTTGTAGGATGCAACTACTGGCGCCATCTAGTATGTTATATGTAAATTAGTAACGATTAAGTTTTGGTCACGGGCGCGATGGCTTATTTTATGCATAATTTCGGTGTTTCTCTACCGATTTCTATGATTCTTTTTTTATTGAATGGGTAATAATGTTACCTTTTTTAAATTAGGGATAAGTGAGAGTTTTACAAACGTAAGAGTAAACAAATATAATCAGAATGTTCCGAACTGCTAAGCTATCAGGAATTACACGTGTTATTGTGAGTCAACCGTAAAAGATAGACCTAAACTGTTGAGGATTTTTTTTTAGATAATTTTATGAAGAATATTTCCGTCATACATGATTTCTATGTAAGTTTAACCATTAAGGCTGCACACGCGACGGAAGCTTAAAAAATGTAGTAACTTCTCCCGTTTTCCCAAAATTTCCCAAAATTCCCCTTTATTACTCTCCTGGAAAGTATACAAAAACCTGCCCAGGAGTATGGAGAATAATTGTACCAAGTTTCGTTAAAATCCGTCGAGTAGTTTTTGTTTCCATAAGGAACATACAAACCGACAGACAGACCGACAGACAAACAAAAATTTTACTGATTGCATTTTTGGCATCAGTATCGATCCCTAATCACCACCTGTTAGTTATTTTGAAAATATATTTCATGTACAGAATTGACCTCTCTACAGATTTATTATAAGTATAGATATGACATAGACCCAAAGGGGTTGGCAGAGGTACAAATGCTTAAGAGACAGTGCCACCTAATGTCCGAAGCAGATAGATACCCACGTTTTGTTTAGACAACGTACTCACTTGATTGTAACATAGTAACACTTAGTAATAAATAAAGTAAAGAAAAAATTTCGACACCAGTGGGATTCGAACTCACGACCTCTGGGCATTTTATCGGGGACCCCCGTTTTCGTGTTATTATAGTTACACTTGCATAGCAAAAACACAAACTTTTTGATTTTGTTGCTTAACCTCATGTGAGGATTATTTCTAATAAATAAAGGAAAGTAAATTTCGACGCCAGCGGGGATCGAACACAATTTCGCGCTAGAAGCTCAATTGGCAGAGCGACGGGGGCGTATACCTGTAGATCGTAGGTTCGATCCCCGCTGATGTCAAAATTTTTCTTTCTATGATCCCTTTGAGATTTTGTATTAATAATACTATCCATACCTTCCGCAGTGCGTATCCGTTCTCGGACAAATGCGTGGAGTTTGCGCGGACAGCGAGCTGGGCCACGTGGACAACGCGCAGCCGCTCGCAGCCAGCTGGGCCGACGGGTTGGCCGTCATCGATTATAGGAAACCAGTCACGCCTGGTATGTACAAATAGGAAGGTTATTATTAGATTTATTTATTAACTAGCTGACCTAAGACTTCGTACTGTCCAATTTGCTTATGACAAAACTTTAGGCGTTTTTGCCGGTACTCTTAGTTCAATCAGGAGTGAAAATTTTCCGGGATAAAAAGTATTATATTTGTTTATTTTGGTCATTACCTAGCATTCTACCAAATTTCATTCATATACATTTTGTGCTTAAGGTGCTTTTCGCCACAAACACAAAAAGATCCAAATATCTAAACTTTCACATTTATAATATTAATAGGATAATATTTTGACAATATGCCGAAATAACAAATAGAGAAATTTGTAGAGAGGTTACGGTAAGGCTACTATTACGGTAGTAGTCGTTAGTCTGCCAACCCGCAATTGGCCAGCGTGGTAGACTGTGGCCAAATCGCCCTATATAGGGTAGGCTCGAGCCCCTTGGTGGGGATATGCATGGGCTGTGAGAGAAGATTGTACACAAACTAACATATATAAACTACATTAAAGAAGATATTTTTACTGACAAACGGTAATCACACTCAAGTGGCACTGTACATTTCGCTCTTTTTGTAACTACTTGCAACATATCTTGTCAATTTTTGTGTAAATCTTAACTCAGAACTTAATTATTCACGCCGTATGGAATACAAAGTGTCGTAGATACTAACACTTCTGAAAATCACGTGAAATTATTATCACTTAGTGTTCAGGCAAGATTGGAACTCGTGTATCTTGAGAGAAGCGATGGTTCTCGCACTACCACACTTGTATGAGAATATCATATGAACATAACGCATATATTCCAGCGGACTCCATAGACCTAGAATGGAGCACGTCGAAGGCAGTGTGGGTGGTCTGGGCGCTAGGTAGCTTGGTGGACGGGGCCGTGGGCTACCACCACACCTACCCCAAGAGGGACGTGGCCTTCAATCTGACCGCCGATGTCAGGGAGAACGATTGTCTGCCCTTCGTTAAGGAGAATCGGTGAGAGAGATAATATTTATTTGCATACATACATATACTCACGGCTATAGATCCCTAGAAGGAGTAGCAAGAGCTAGGGAATTAGAAATTCCTCAGCCACTTTTGGAAAGTTGAATGGGGAAAAGATGGTAAAATAAAGGTTGTTGGTGATGGGTCTCCAACCGCATCGCCCAAAAATCCCTTAATAGCCCCAATACCGTTAGTCACCTCTTACGTACACCCACCGGAAGAAATGGGGTAGTGCTATTCTAAGCCGACACTACACAGCAATATTTATTTGGAACTAATGAAAATACAATTTAGGAATTAATGATTACGGCGTCGTCCTAATTGATAGCGATCGTACGATGACACGATACGTACTCGTCGTACATAATGGCTAGATGTTATAATATAAATGACTTGGCCGTCCCATTTGAATCGAATAATAAGGTCACATTATTTGTTATTATTTTGGTTAGGTATGTTATAGTTTTTATATATACGAGTACATCTATCTTACTGCATATAAATCAAAATTACCTTTTTGTCTTTAAACCTGAGCGATAAATTCAAACATACAGATTTCATCAGAGTGTCCTATTTAACCTCGCAAGTAATCGTGCGATCACTCGAGTACTCATTGATCGTACGATGAAAAACGCATGGTGCCATCGTAAGATCGCTCCCAATTAGAACGACGCCTAAAAATAGGTTGGAACCAAATCCAAATTATTCTTATATCTTTCATATTATTATGTACATTTAGGTCTTGCTTAATCATTTTCATTTCAACACAAAACCCTGTAAGGGCAAAGGGCAACAAAAAGGCATCAACTCAGCATGTGTATGAGAGTATCAATCAGCTTCACCAAATAGAGAGCGTGCTCATAAAGGCAGGCGTCGAAAGTATGAAGAATAAAAGAGCACGTATGAGAAGATTAATGAATTTAAACGAAACTGGAGAGAATAAATAAAGGAAAGAAAAATTTCGACACAGGCGGGAATCGAACCAATTGGCTGCCAGTGCGAAATTCTTCTATCCTGTATTTCTTTTTTACACGTTTAAGTAGTGTTTGCGTTTCCTACCTCCGAATTTTAACTAATTCGGAAGGCCATTTGTCTACCTTTTCAGATAGAATGCAAATGTTGGAAACGCCTAACTATCACATCACATAATTTAAATCTTTATGTTCATGAAAACCTCATGTGGGGATTATTACTAATAAATAAAGAATAAATAAAGGAAAGAAAAATTTCGACACAGGCGGGAATCGAACCCGCGACCTCGGGTATACGCCCCGACGCTCTGCCAACTGAGCCACCGTGTCAATTGGCTGCCAGTGCGAAATTCTTCTATCCTTTATTTCTTTTTTACACGTTTTAGTAGTGTTTGCGTTTCCTACCTCCGAATTTTAACTAATTCGGAAGGCCATTTGTCTACCTTTTCAGATAGAATGCAAATGTAGAAAACGCCTAACTATCACATAATTTAAATCTTTTTGTTCATGAAAACCTCATGTGGGGATTATTACTAATAACATATATACATACATATACTCACGCCGTTAATTCCCATTGGGGTAGGCAGAGACTATCGATCGCCACTTCGTACGATCTTGGCAAACCTCTCTTGCTTCGTCTACATCCATCAATATTTTCATACATGCTCTTTTATTCTTCATACTTCGGACGCCTGCCTTTTTGAGCACACTTTCAATTTGGTCCAAGTGTGTCTTTCGTGGCCGTCCTCTACTAACATTACCTTCCACATTAGCTCTATAGATACCTTTTACCAATTTCCTATCATCCATCCTCTCGATGTGCCCAAACCATCTCAACATTCCTTTTTCTATCTTACTTACAATATCATCTTTTACACCACACCTTGCACGAATCACATCGTTCCTCACACGATCACATAACCTAACATTACAAACTTTTCTGAGGGACCTCATTTCTACTGCATTCACTCTGCTTTCATGCTTCTTCTGCCACACCCAACATTCACTGCCATACATAAGCGTAGGAACAAGAACGGCATCATGCACAGCCATTCGGGCCCTTTCGGACACCGATTGACTAGACATTAGGCCATCCAATGCTCCATTAATCGCATTACCCTTTTTCACTCTTCTCTCAATATCTTCATCACATTTTCCCTTGTAAACAAACTTCCCAGATATACAAACTCCTTCATCTGTTCCACATCCTTACCATCAATCGCAATCACGCATTCTGTCACATCTTCCTGTCTCTCCAATCCAATTACTAATAAATAAAGAATAAAAAAAATCTTCTGTGTCGAAATTTTTCTTTCCTTTATTTATTCTTTATTTATTAGTAATATTCCCCACATGAGGTTTTCATGAACAAAAAGATTTAAAGAAACTGGAGAGGTTTGTCAGGATTTGCGATCGACAATTTCTTCCTATCCCAATAGGAACCAATGGTCTGAGTATATGTATGATTAAAAATTTGTCATCTTTTCACCGTGTTGTTATGTCCTGTGTTAATATAGATATCTAGAAATATTAAAATCTCGCTCCCTTATCCCAGCGTCCCGGCAGCCGGCTGGCCGACATCTCAACTAGACCCGGCGCTGCGAGTGTACACCGCCACTGTGGGAGTGCGAGCGAGACGGGGATACACGCCGCTGCAGTGGTATGTACTACGCTGGTTATGTGCCTTACGAGTGTACACCGCTACTGTAGGAGTGCGAGCGAGACGGGGATACACGCCGCTGCAGTGGTATGTACTACGCTGGTTATGTGCCTTACGAGTGTACACCGCTACTGTAGGAGTGCGAGCGAGACGGGGATACACGCCGCTGCAGTGGTATGTACTACGCTGGTTATGTGCCTTACGAGTGTACACCGCTACTGTAGGAGTGCGAGCGAGACGGGGATACACGCCGCTGCAGTGGTATGTACTACGCTGGTTATGTGCCTTACGAGTGTACACCGCTACTGTAGGAGTGCGAGCGAGACGGGGATACACGCCGCTGCAGTGGTATGTACTACGCTGGTTATGTGCCTTACGAGTGTACACCGCTACTGTAGGAGTGCGAGCGAGACGGGGATACACGCCGCTGCAGTGGTATGTACTACGCTGGTTATGTGCCTTACGAGTGTACACCGCTACTGTAGGAGTGCGAGCGAGACGGGGATACACGCCGCTGCAGTGGTATGTACTACGCTGTTTATGTTACGAACTAATTTATCAAAATCATTTAACAAATGTGTTCCATGAATTTCACTATGAATGAGTTCTAGTATGGAGCGACCTTGAAGGAGCCAATCACAGGCATTGTGCGTTGTACCCCGCTACCCGTGTTTTCCTCTAAATTGTGCGAGTTTGGATTCATACAAATAGATACTGTATGCGGAGTCTATTGGGGGTGGTCTGTGGGGTGATCAGATCACAATTATTGCTTTTAAGTTTTTGATAAGTAAGATTAATTCATAAAATTCATTTGTTAAAACTTGGTCGAAATGGTATTAGGTTAGATTTTACCTGTAATGATTATGTTTTGTGAGACTAAATAAACTAGGGACGCATGAAGGCTTCGCGATGTGAAAAAACTTAATCTGAGCGAGAAGTTCAATCAATTACATTTAATAAAATTTCAAGATGTAGTGATAAATAGTAAGTCAACTTAGGTTTAAAATTTCTAAACTTTTACACTGGTGACATAATGAACGGAGTGGAGCAAGTTCAGCGCGTTTAACTGTCTTCGCAGCATGGTCATTGATCTTGTGAAGCGACTATTCGGAAAACCTGGATCGATCAATAGGCCGCTGAGTATCTTAGTTCGTGTGTGGTTGATTAGTGTGTAAAATTTCATGGTAATAGGATCAACCGTTTGGTCGGCGCGCGCGTTCAACGGATAACATTTTCCGCGATAAAGAGGAAGGAGCTCGCATCAGCTTTGTAGCGACGCGCTGTCAGTACACAATGACGCGCACTACATAGAAACGCTGACAGTGCAAGAAGTATCACATTCCACAGCAACACGTAACCAAGCGATATACGTCACACGCGTCATCAAGACTCGCCATACAAATCGTACATCGCGCAATCGAAGTTTCTAAAAACATTTAATATATATACAAGTTCCAACTTAATACAGTTGGACCGCGGTCCCCAGGCATACCACCGCCTGGCGGAAGATCTTCCCTTTTCCTCCACAAGCTTCAATAATATGATGTGAAAGATTTTTAAGAAAAGGCAATATAAAATTCCAGGTACATGAACGGCTGGCCCAGCGCGGATCTCCAACTGCGTCGCGGCCTCGTGTACTCCATCGCGGTGCGCGGCGGCAGCGACCCGCGGTCCCCCGAGCACTACCACCCGCTCGTCGTGAAGACGGCGGCCGGCCACATACTGGCGGGCGCGGCCGGCACGCGGCGGGGGCGGTGGGCGCCCCTGGCCGCCGGGGGACTGTGCCTGGGAACTTGTCACGCGCCTTGCGATGTGAGGAGGAGCTCCCGGTAAGGTTTTTAAGGAGTGTTTATATGTGAAAATAGCTATATTGAATATGTTGGCTGGGACAAGAATGGAGTGGTGATCGTTATGTGTTGGAATCAGTCGGACAGTGTGAGTAAGGTTTTTAAGATATACAGAGTTGAAATGTGAAAGTATTTATATTAAAGATTATATATTGGAATAATATTTTGCTGTTTAGTGTCGGCTTAGAATAGCACTACCCCATTTCTTCCGGTGGGTACGTAAGAGGCGACTAACAGTATTGGGGCTATTAAGGGATTTTTGGGCAATGCTATTAGAGACCCATCACCAACATTATTTATTTTAGTATCTTTTCCCCACTCAACTTTCCAAAAGTGGCCGAGGAATTTCTAATTCCTTAGCTCTGGCCACCCCTTCTAGGGATTTATAGCCGTGAGTATATGTATGTATGTATATTGGAATAAACAAGTAAGTTACGATAAGTATTATATCTTAAAAGCTGTGAGGTCTGTGATTTTTAAGAGATGCTCTAGGTGAAATTACTAAATAATTTAGTGTTTGGAAGCGTTCGGTATATCAGTATAGTATGTGGTGATACGGGGAGACCAAACACTGATTGGTGTGAACAAAAACATTAAGTTTGTTATCAGAGGACAATATTATGACAGGTAAAAGAAGCATTGCATGTTATGTTTCGATAGCATTGAAGAATTATTTTACATTCCAAAAAAGTTAAAAATGTATTCATGCTAAATATATGAACATGAAATCATATTATAGATCCCCGTATAAAAAATCCTATTAAATCAAATCGAATCAAATAATTTATTTCAGATAATAAAATCCATAGTTTACAATTTCAATAAATTAAATATAAATGTCAAAAATTATAAATGTGAAAGTTTAGATGTTGGTGTGTTTGAGGGAAAAAGGCTCCTCAAGTACATAATGTATATGAATGAAATTTGGCAGAATGCTAGATAATGACCCAAATTGTGACATAGGATACTTTTCATCCCAGAAAAAATTGACCAATAATATATTTACGGCTGATAACTAAGAGTACCGGGAAAAACGCCTTAAGCTTTGTCATAAGCAAATTTGACAGTACGAAGTCTGTCGGGTCAGCTAGTCTATACTATAATAAGACTGTAACGAGGTCAAAACTGTACATTGAAGAAAAAAAATAAAAACCGGTGGAATATGTTTTATTTTCGATACTGAAGCCAAATTTGCTATTTTTGAAAAAATGTCTGTCTGTCTGCCTGTCTGTCTGTATGTCCGTTCATCACGTTAATTCTACCGGACCGATCTTGATCAAATTTGGCATGAATGTAGGTTATACACCTGGCCAACATATAGGATATAATTTATCCCGGATTTCACCAGGGTTCCCACAGGAGCATAAAAAAACATAACTTTTATAGGGTTCCCCATATTTACACGATTAATTTTTTCATCGACTGACTTTATCGGACTCTTCATTAATAGTCTTTTTGGAAAAAATAAGGGTTTCATCCATTTTCATCAAAATAATTGTGCATTTAATTGTTTGTCAATAGTATGACTACTAGATATATAGGATATCACAAATTTGAGACTTACACAAATGTCTGCGTGGCGTAGCGGTATACCGTTAGGTAAACACTAAGTACGAAAGCCCCAGGTTCGAATCCCGGGTGGTCAAAGTCTTTTTGCGTATTTTTTTTGCTTTTGTGTTAGGTTAGAATAATAGGATGCACTAATCCTTCTTTTTCACATTCAACTATGCGAATATGTATGAATAAAGATAATTGAAAGCATATTGTATGAATTTTGCGTATTCATTAGGTAGGTTTGAGAATATGTTTATAACTTTTGTTTATTTAACTATTTTTAACTAATATTTTCATAGAAATATTATACTTTACTTACGCATAAATTAATATTCTGTTTAAGCCTCAGAATGCATAGTTAGTTTGTAAATAATAGTAAATATCTCAATTTTAATTCAGTACCGCCATCTATTGGCCGATGATTGCAATCTCTCTCACATCACCAACTTATTGCTCCCCATATTTACACGATGAATTTTTTCATCGACCGACTTTATCAGACTCTTCATTAATAGTGTTTTTGAAAAAAATAAGGCTTTTATCCATTTTCATCAAAATTAATGTCCATTTAATGAATTGCTGTGTAGTGTCGGCTTAGAATAACACTACCCCATTTCTTCCGGTGGGTGTACGTAAGAGGCGACTAACGGTATTGGGGCTTTTAAGGGATTTTTGGGCGATGTGGTTGGAGACCCATCACCAACAACCTTTATTTCACTATCTTTTCCCGACGCAACTTCCAAAAGTGGCTGAGGAACTTCAAGTTCCTTAGCTCTGGCTACCCCTTCTAGGGATTTATAGCCGTGGGTATATGTATGTATGTATTTAATTGTTTGTCAATAGTATGGCTACTAGATATATACCATATCACAAATTTGACATCATTACTAATGTTTTCGTGGCGTAGTTGTATACCGATTGGTTAAAACTAAACTAACGGATGACCTAGGTTCGAATCCCGGGTGATTAAAGTCTTTTTGAGACTTTTTTGCTTTTGTGTTAGGTTAGAATAATAGGATGCGATAATCCTTCTTTTTCACATTCAACTATGCGAATATGTATGAATAAAGATAATTGAAAGTATATTGTATGAATTTTGCGTATTCATTTGGTAGGTTTGAGAATATTTTTATAGCGTTTGTTTTTTAACAATTTTAAACTAATATTCTCATAGATATATTATGTTTTACTTACGCATAAATTAATATTCTGTTTAAGCCTCAGAATGCATAGTTTGTAAATAATAGTAAATATCTCAACGTCATCTGTTGACCGATGATTGCAATCTCTCACACATCACCAACAGTCAGTGTAGGGGGCAGCACCGGGTCACCAAACTGCTATCCACGCTTACTCAAAATATTTTCATTTTTGAACATAGAAACTTGGTTACAAAATTGTTTGTTTCATGTTTCTTATGAACAATTAAAAAGGTTTTTTGGAACTCATCCCCTAAGAGATTGAAATATATTATACAGATTTTTGATCTATAAATACAATGTATCTAGAAATTTGAATCTTGATGCGATTGACTGATATAACAACTACAAAAAGGAATGTATGAAATTCATCCATCAATCAATCATGAGAATATACTAACGGCTATAAATCCCCAAAAAGGGTAGCCACAGCTCCAGAGATAGTAATTCTTTACCCACTTTTGGAAGTTGAATGGGGTCCGTCCAACCGTCCAACTGCATCGCCCAATAATCACTTAAAAAGTCTCAATGTTCTTTATATCTATTACAACGTCCACGGGAATATAAATACAAAAAAAACAGAAGTTAGTGTAGTTAGATAGTGTTTTGGTATTTTGGATGTAAGCTGGATGCAAAAAATGTAGTCCACGCGGACGTAGTCGCGGGCAAAAAGCTAGTATACAATATAGCTCATAATTTAAATCTTTATGTTCATGAAAACCTCATGTGGGGATTATTGCTAATAAATAAAGAATAAAGAAAAGAAAAAAAATATCTGAAAAGGTAGACAAGTGGCCTTCCGAATTAGTAAAAATTCGGAGATAGGAAACGCAAACACTACTTAAAACGTGTAAAATAATAATAATAAAGGATAGAAGAATTTCGCGCTGGCAGCCATTGACACGGTAGCTCAATTGGCAGAGCGACGGGGGCGTATACCCGAGGTCGCGGGTTCGATTCCCGCCCTTGTCGAAATTTTTCTTTCCTTCATTTATTCTTTATTTATGAATGCAATATATGTTCCCCCAGATTCCCGTCATTCCGCTCGTTCAACCGCACGCTGCAGTGGCGCTGCCCCACTGTATCGGGCAACGACGCGGCCGAGCTGTCGCTGGCGCCCAACACCTCGTGGCCCGACGTGGTCTACTACGATAGCTTCACGCAGCCTGGTAATGTATTTTAACTACTGTTTTTTGAGATAAAATCTTTATAGAGCGGTGTAGTGTCGGCATAGAATGCTACCCCATTTTTTCCAGTGGATTAACGTAAAAGGCGACTAAGGGTATTAAGGCTTTTAAATGGAAAGTTCATGTGGGGATTATTACCACTCGAACCCGCGACCTTTCGGGAAACTTTTTCTTTCCTTAATTGATAACGCAAATATAATATTTATATAAACATACTAGCATTATTTCTAACTTATCACAGTATAAATAATAATAACGGAAACTTATAAAAAATAACATTCACATAATATTAAAAAAAAAATACACTATTATATTTAAAAATAACTAACCACTATTAACCGTTAAATGGTAACTAAATATCTAAAACAATAAACTTTAATAAATAAAGTTATCTACTAACAGACTCATGCGCAAAAGCACCCATGATGCTCGCCGCATTGCCACGCTGGATTGCCACCGAGAGTCTTTGACTCAGGAAAGTAAATTGATGCAGCCTGGTAATGTATTTTAAGATACATACATGTTCTCACGGCTATAAATCCCTTGAAAGGGTAGCCAGAGCTAGGGAATTATAAAATTCTACAGCCACTTTTGGAAATGAACATGGGGAATGGATGGTAAAATAAAGGTTGTTGGTGATGGGTCTCCAATCGCATCGTTAAAAATCCCTTAAAAGCTCCAATACCGTTAGTCGCCTCTTACGCACACCCACCGGAAGAAATGGGATAGTGTTATTCAAAGCCGACACTATATAATAATATAGCAATATATAATGTATTTTAACTACTGTTTTTTGTAAATAAAATATTTATAGATACTTTTTAATCGTCCAAAATTTAGTTTTTTCAGACAGTGGTTGAAAAGAGAAGCAAAAACGATACTTAAAAAATTTTGCAATTTTAATTTTTACTGTTTTGGGTTTGTTTCTTTTTCATTTTTATATGTTCTATACCATTAAAACATCTCTTATTTGATATAAAAAAATCTAACTGTCGTAATAACGGAGGAAGACTTTAATTATAGAAATTAGCCAAAACGATGATGAAATGATTAAATCTCCAGCCACTTTTAGAATATAAATGGCAAAATAAATGATGTTCGATGGTCTCCACCCACATTCCAGTATTTTAATAAAGTCCCGTTTGTTCCAGGCATGGGCGGTAGAATATTCATAGTGGACAGATCTCGCAAGCTGCGCAAAGGAGCCGCCACTCGCTTTGGTAGTTCTACAATGACTGTATTAGTTGGGATGGCACTTTGTATTGTTACGACGTGGGGAGTAGTCTAGTCATACAGTTAGATAGTTGTGAACTAAGTAGGTGGGCTATATTTCCATCTTGCTTGCACTCATTCTGGGGCATTGGAAAGAAGACATCTTCAATCGATTACGATAATTTCATTTTTATCTCTTCTAATTCCTTTTAAAGTATATTTCTGTCTCGCTCGCTTGAAATGATGATTCACACTTTGCTAAGTGCATACATGGTGATAATTGACTATCACACTATAGATACATATACATACTTACATATACATATACTCGCGGCTATAAATCCCTAGAAGGGGTAGCCAGAGCTAAGGAATTAGAAATTCCTCACACTATAGTTACGATATATAGTACGTTAACTAGTAAGCGCCATAATTAATTTGGTCATATAATTTTTAACAAACTTTGTTTGACTTTCGAAGCGGTAAGTGCGACACAAATATATTTTGCAAGTAGTTAGATGAGGTACGGACGAAATTATGGTTGTTGGTTTGGAGGGTAGGCCTGCCTATCCTTTGCGTCTCCCGCTACTCAGTTTATACACCTACTATAGTTGCGATAGAAATTAAAGACTTATTACTTGACACTCATGTGTTTCCTACTAAGAAGTAATGGAGGCTTAGTTTTTTGTATATACTATATGCAATTCAATGTATAATTGTTACATTGAATTGCAATATGTCCGATAAAAGTATCCATGTATTTGTTTTACACTGAATTTTGTTCCCAATATCTTAGATATTTATCATTATTAAACGTAAAGGCGATTATTAGTAACAGTCTCACTTCTAAGAGTGGAGACGAAATTTAAAACTATGTTTGCTTTTATGATATCATTATATTTATAAAGAAAATTCAAGTTTAAATGTATATTTTCCATGTTTTAAATCGGGGTTCCACATTGCAAATCTATGTTGTGATTATTTACTAAAATTTTTTTTTTTTTTATCGATTTTATTTTCATGTTTGAAACTGAACATGATTTGAGTTAATAGGTACAAAATGATGAATAAATAAGATATCTCAAGACTTTTCTATTAAGTGTAATAAGAATTTGTGTGCTAACCTAACACTACGTGTAAATTGTGATATCTTACACATTTCCGTCCATGATATAAGTCTGAGTTGTTTAAGTCACAAATATAACATATTTAGATAAACTATTTTTGTATCAACCATGTCATATAAAACGAATTTGAATTAAACTGAAATACTCTTTTGTAATTTTTTTTAGTTTATATTTTAGTCTTTCTTTTGAAACGTGTATACTATATACATAAATATTTAAAATAAATTTTAATTAAATTATTTCTGCAATCAACTTAATTCAAAAGAACATGAAATAGATTTATACTTTTATATGTTTTGTGTAAATAAAACTTAAATATCCTTCTTGTTTTTATTTTGTTGGCGATATATCTACCATTTTTTAACGTCTTATCTTATTTGGCATCATGGTGTCATTGGCTATTATGTTTCTGTGTGTTCCTTAAGTTCCGCATTATTACTTTAAATTTATCCATAAATGCATTATGCTGTGTAGTGTCGGCTTAGAATAGCACTACCCCATTTCTTCCGGTGGGTGTACGTAAGAGGCGACTGACGGTATTGGGCTTTTAAGGGATTTTTGGGCGATGCGGTTGGAGACCCATCACCAACAACCTTTATTTTTACCATCTTTTCCCCACTATCATTTCCAAAAGTGGCTGAGGAATTTCTAATTCATAGTACATCAAAACTAAAGACGTAAATATTCCTAACTAAACCAGAAACCAAGAGGTAGGCTTATGATATGATATATTTTTTTATTATCTCAGTCAGGCTTTTCATTTAGAAAAAGACTTGTAAAAGATCGATAAGTAGGTAGAAAAATATACAAAATTAACAGATTTGATCGAAGTACATGTGCCTGTGATGTCAGTTTATTAAAATAAATACGTATTGAAAGTCATCACGAACCATATTCAGACTATATCAAACAAATGGCAGACTTGGATATTAAATATATATACAAGATAATTTTAACTACTTACCATATATTTTAAAGTTAAGTGAAACTAAAATTATAAAATCTTAAGACCGCTAAAAAACAATGAAAAGTAAAACCGTTGGAAATGAAAGAAAACAAAATTCCCGCCAAAATTTAAGACCATATTAAAATGTAGTAGGGACGGGAAAATCTCAACCCAAACAATTCGATTAAAAAAATTGAGTTTTTAGTTACAACAAAATATAAAAATATTATAAACAACCGTTATAGCTCAATGGATTAGAACTTCCGTCTGTCATGCAAACAGCCGTCGTCGGTTTGATTCCCGAGTCGGGTCTACACCAATGTGTCTTTTACTAGGTTGGCATGGGACCGTCGGATGCCAATAAAAGGAGCGAAGCGAGTAATTGCCTGATTCTCAGATATTACTTATCGTTGAACAATTTATTCTACAAATATCTCAACACGCGTTGCTATGCGATTTGTTATGATTCGTTGAATATATTTGTTGGTTTACCTAAACGCGTGATTGATTCTACACAAAACTGCAAAGGAGTTTTTAATGGTGATTATTCCTTCGTGGCACATCCGATTTTTATCAAAATTGACACAAACGATCTAGACATGGTCCTTGACCAACGTGCAAAATTTCAGGGTTCTGAGTTGAGCCGTTTGGGAGGAGTACGATCACAACGAAATGCAAAAGTCGGGGGTAAATGGAGCTTCGCTCCAATAAAGTCATATGTGTGGTGAACCCATCATGATTGTTAACGATGTAGTGTTAAGTAAACCCGCATGGCTTTACTTAGTCATGTGACAGCGTATTTTTACAAAACGGCGACAGACCTTCCCCCTATCACACAAGTACACTGTCCAAGCAAAAACATGGGTACTCCGAACACCGACCATGTCACGTAATGATGAGAATACTACTATTTGTAAAATATGTGGAGTATACGTTTTAATCTTTGAGTTATCTAGATTGCCCTTAGTTAGCCTACTAGATTTGTATGTCACCAAGCCCCTCTTTCCCACTGGGCACTCTGGGCAAGTGCCCAGGGCCCCGTGATCGATAGGGGCCCCCTCGTCTCTGCCAGATCACGAAACGATAACCGACATTTATATTGCCAAAGAATTTTTCGATTCGTATACATCGAACCTAAATTACTGACTACAATACCATTTTGCTTACAGCTTTTACAGCTAAATAAATTAAAATATATAAAAATACAATTGAATGGAATACTAAGTACCTACGTAAAATTCTCTAAAGTTATGTCTATCATGTGTCGATAGAATATATATAATAGAATATATAATAATATATAATAGTAAATCACGTTTGTGCTTAAGTCATGGGAGCCCCCTTTAATATTTACTTTATTGTCGTTAAAAAAAATATTTTGAAAGGTAATATATAAGTGATTTTGTATTGAGCAAAAAATACGAAAAAAACACGTTTAAAGTATGACATAAACCATCTAGACATGGTCCTTGACCAACGTGCAAAATTTCAGGGTTCTGAGTTGAGCCGTTTGGGAGGAGTACGATCACAACGAAATGCAAAAGTCGGGTCGGGCAAAAGACCCCCTTAATATTTTAGTATTTGTTGTTGTAGCGGCAAAGAAAATACATCATGATCGAAAATTTCAGCTTTCTAGCTATCACGGTTTAGTTGGTTTATGAGATACAGCATGGAGACTATTGGAGACAGACAGTGGAGGCTTAGTAATAGGGTCCCGTTTTACCTTTTGGTACGGAAACCTAAAAAAGATTCTACTAGCCTAATAACTGTAGATATGTCGCAGGAAAATCGTCAAACTCGTTAACTTATAAGTTTCCTAGGAAACTTGTAAGTTGACGGAAATCTGTCAAACAGCAAACGAATTTACATCTTACCTGATAGGTTTTAGGAAACTTGTAAAATAACGAACTCACCTCAGGAAAATTGTAAGTGGGGATCATTTTTGACAAGTTTCCGAGTTTAAAATTCTGTATTTTAGGAACTTTACAAGTTTCCTGAATCCAGCGAGGAAAGTTGTCAATGCAGCGCTGACGGCGCGAAGAGAGGGATGTTAGTGAATGCGGATTGGCTGGCGGCGGTCACGTGACGTGATGCATTCGCGCGTCTTTTCAACTCGACAATCGAAACTAATATTTTCCTTGCTTTACTAATGCTAATCTATTAATTTGCTATTATTTGCTGTTACTGACATAAAATTAAAAAGTTTTAAGAATATTTATTAAATATAAATTGTTTGATTATATATCGTGATACTTTATTGTTATATAGTATGAATACCTTCTAGATCTTATTTTTAAAGAGCGTTTTAATACCGATACATACATACCTATACTTGCGGCAATAAATCCCTAGATAGGGTGGGTAACCTGACCGTCGGAATAAGAAATTTCTTAGCTAGTTTTGGAAGTTAAAGGGGAAAAGATTGTATTGTAATGTAAACATTATCGGCGATAGGTCTGCAACCGCATCGCCTCCAATGACATCCATTGTTATAGGTTACCGCCAGAAATATGTTAGTGCTATTCTTAACCGATGCTTGTAAGATTTTAAATTCTAACAAATTTACTGCATTCATTATATTTTATCCCGCGGTTTTTCTATGGGGAAACCAAAGGCTTTTTAAGTGATTGTTAAGTGAAGTGGCTGCATTAACCCAGCGCCACCTTCTGATTTTAGTAGTAATTCGCTACTGTAATGTGAGTGTATGAAAAGCAAGTCAGAAGGTTGGTTGATTAACGAATGGAAACTACTGTAAAAATCCGTCATCGTAATAAATTATTTGTAGTTTTCGTTTATTATTTCGTAAGACTAACGGCCAGGAAACCCTTCTTAGTCCAGTTCCTCATTTATATTTGAAAATATCAAAACATTGTCATTACTTTAAATTCATGCTTTTTTCTTTACTCAACTCACATCATAAGTAACTGGTTCTTTTAACAATTTCACTACCAGCCATTAGGAGACTTACAAATTTCCTAAATTATAAATTCAAAACCAGGTAACTTGTCAAAAATGATCCCTACTTACAATTTTCCTGAGGTGAGTTCGTTATTTTACAAGTTTCCTAAAACCTATCAGGTAAGATGTAAATTCGCATGCTGTTTGACGGATTTCCGTCAACTTACAAGTTTCCTAGGAAACTTATAAGTTAACGAGTTTGACGATTTTCCTGCGACAGATATACAAAATATATATATGTTTAAGTAGTTTTTTCCAATTATTAATTGTTAACGGGCTGAAGTTCTAGTTCGACAACGACAACAGACATCGCTAAGATTTACTCGGAAGATCGTGACCGGATCGAAAAATGAATCTGGAAACTTGCTTATCTACTTTCTTTGTTTATTCTAACAAAATAATGTTCTGTCAAAGTCATAGGGGCCCCATTATTCTCATATGCCCAGGGCCTCCAATAGGTTAAAGACGGCTTTGTATGTCACTGCAATTTTTAGAACTAATAAAAATAAAAAAAAAATTATTCAGTTTTCAAAAGTACATAATATTCGTCTTAGCCTAGTTAGTTATTTAAAGTACAAAATATAACATTTTCCTGTTCCTGAGCTAGGTAATTTACCTGTATTTCAGGCAACAATAAACAAAAAAGGCTTAAACTATCAGTTTTCATATAATGGTATTGGTAAGTAGTGTATAAATTATTATCAGACTCGATTGTATCTAACTAATTGTATTATTATGATAAAAAAATAATAAATAAAAACATCTAATATTAACTTATTATATTAAGCAATTCCTCTGATTCCGTGTATGTAAGATTTAATAGCCACGATTGAAGTTTTTTCTTGCATTCAAAGTTGTTTTAGTTATATAATACTAGTAATCTATTAATTTTATTATATAAGTATGGTCCTAAAAATATAAAGAATCTATTTGTAATGGAAAATTTTGCACTATAGGTATTCAAACATACTAGGTATATCCTTTCGCCTCCTGTTTAGTGTATCAGGGTTGAAGTATAAGCTAGCATGCTGTTTTAGATCAGTGAATAAAGAGCTGGCGCACAGTTAGCACTTTGCATTGTTTATATAGTTCGGTAGTAAGCAAATAGAAAGGGCGCGCAGTAGCTACTTTAAGTAGCGCTCTTTGAGCTCGTTCCAGTTTTAACATAGTGGTTATGCCAGCACCTCCCATCCATTATTTCTTATTGGAAAAAACCTGCCTATCAAAAATTCTATAATATTCTCTTTAATACACACTCATTTTTTATTTTTTTTAATGATTAGTTGCTGCTGGCCCTGTGGCCTATGCGGCTTCACCATGACTTTATGTGTGCTGGGCAGCTGAGGGCCGCCCTGGCGGGGCAAAGGAGTGTACCTAAACTAAATCGGATAGAACACACATTATCTCCAAATACGCACGGCTATAAATCAAAAGAAGGGATAGCAAAAGCTGCAGTATTAGTAATTCCTTAGCCACTTTTGAAAGCTAATTTTGAAAAGATTTTAAACGAAAATAATTCAGCTGAACAATCACTTACAAAGCCCCAATACACTTGATTGGCTCTTATGTATGACGCCTGCTCAGCCTATATATATATTTAATCCTATATTCTTAGGCATGTATTGAAATAATATATGGAGGGATCCTGGGAACTACACTGTAATTGAATTAGTGACCTTGCTACTTTTCTATAGAAATCTTGTTACAACATACAAATCACTCTCGTGCATTCAGAATCAAGGCTGGATCATGGTTTTTTTCGTGAAGGGGCATACGGGACGGAAGTTCTATAAAAGCAAGTCTGATGGGTTGAACAAAGTCCAAAAAGGTGCCGTCGGGAGGGTTAATGCCTCACGTTCATTTTATAAAACATAGAGTTTCAAAATTATCCCATGGACGATTCTAAAATGTCAAAGGGAATTTTGTTGATGTGAAGAGAGAGAGTTGATCTACATATGGGTACATATGGAGTATGTTGCTTTAGGTAAGTGTGATTCTAAACCTATTATATAGTTTGGTTTTAATTATTAGTATTATCATAAAAAAAATAGTAATATTACCAACCTATCTCATCTCGTATCTATATGTACATCTATTTACTCTCACGTCCGTGCCGTGCCGTGGTTGGTGCTTTGGTTTGGTTGGTTCCAAAGAATATAATACCCACAAGCGGCGGTTGGTTCGGTTCGGTTTCGTTTGTTTTGATTCTGGTATGTTGTTTTTGTTTGTTTTATTTGTTTTGTTACTTTTGTTTACCATACCTTACTACGACTGAGGACTTGATATTTTATTGTCTTGTTTCTAAAAACTATTAAATTAGATTAATCTCTCTGAAATTCTATGAACTTCTAAAATAATGAGTGAATACGATTATGACGATGAGGAGTTACCGCCGATATCAGTGAATTTCACGGAAACTGACGAGGTTATACTTCTTTTTGTTAAATAAAACCATTTAATGATTAAATAAGTTGAAGGTTTAAATAAATAATGATGATAAATACATTAAGTCATTAATAATTAAAAATTAAGAATAAAACGGTTTGTGTCGGATTAGCATAATTTGATTATTTCTAGCTTGGTGTGATGCCGAGTGCGGCTGAAGTGGCGGCAGAACGTATTCGCAGCGGCGAGAGAGATGAGGAAATTAAAGCATTGCGGTGTGAGAATTTGGAAGAAATTAGTCCTCTATTAGAACAGGTTCCAGTTGTTGATACATTGTTTCATACATATACTCAGCACAGCAGCTTGTTTAACTTTCCAACAGTACATTTATGTGCTTATACTTTTAGATTCCCACTGAGTTAATATGCCATTTGTTGTGAATGCCAAAGAGTAGAATGCATTCACAACAAATGCCTATAGAAGTAGTAGTTGTAGATACTGTAGAATAGAGACAGAGGGCAAGCCTATGAGTGCCATGTATGGACCAATTACAAACTATCTTGGGTTTCCATACTGTAACAAACACAAAATGAATTAAAAATGAGATCAGTGGAGGTAAAGAAGAATAGGCCTGAAAAATAGCCTATATTACATTTACCATATGAATATATCTGCCATGATCTATATGTCTATATTATCCCCCAGGAAAAAGAATTACTGAAGTTAGCCCAAGCACCACAAAGCAGTTCAAAACAGAAAGCGCCTACGGGTGTGGCTTTGCTGTTAGCTCTCCGACCACACTTGCCTGACGCTGGGGGCTTCCTGGACCCACTGCTGGAACAGCTGAAAGGCATGAGTGCAGAGCGGCAGAGTGCTGCATTGAGACAGGTTTATTATTATTTTTTATTTTGACAAGTTGTGTAGTGCCGGCTTAGAATAGTGCTAACCCATTTCTTCCGGTGGGTGTACCTAAGAGGTGACTAACGGTATTGGGGCTTTTAAGTGATTATTGGGTGATGCGGTTGGAGACCCATCACCAACAACCTTTATTTTACCATCTTTTCCCCACGCAACTTTCCAAAAGTGGCTGAGGAATTTCTTATTCCTTAGCTCTGGCTACCCCTCCTAGGGGTTTATAGCCGTGAGTACATGTATGTATGTATTTGGATATTGGTAAATGAAACTACAGGGATGTTATAGATATTGATTTATAGAAAAGAATTCAGGTGTAAGACCTTCCACATTTTTTTTTTCAAAAAGATTACAAAGCTCAATAGGTAACTCAATAAAAGTAGAAGGTTTAATTTGATCTAACAGATTGACATATGTTTTATCTCAGAAATTAACTAATATTTTACTCCTGATTCTTCAATTACTTCATTGTTAATAAGGCAGGGGATGTGTTATGTTACAGATGTGTCGCTCAGCAGAATTGCTTGAAATCAATGGTTCTCAATGGAGTGAGTTGGAGGCGGTAGGGGTGGCAGTTGTGGGGCTGGCTGCGGGGGGAAGACGTGGAAATAGGTGAGATAATGCTTTGATAATTGCATTAAGTTTCATTAGGGAAATGCCCATGAAATGTTGCCTATGCTTTTTATGAAATTATCCCCCTTCCCTTCTAGTTTTGAAGAAGTCATTATTTAATATGTTAATAAAAAACTATGTAACTGCCATCCATGAGTTTAATGAGCACTAATTTCTGCAAGCTGTATCATTTATTCAAATATAGCTTAAAAGCACAATATTTTGTTCAATCAATATTTCATTGAAAGATTCTTAATGTCAGGAAAACCCTTACCTCAAGTCATGTGGTAAAAGCTAACAGTTTGCCCTATCTCTTCTAGTTTTGGAATAATAATAAAACTAAGTTTTTTTCTCAAATATAAAATGTTTTGTACTTCAGGATTTCCTCACCAGGGTTTAATAGTCGTTGAAACATGTGGCTGTTTACAAAACCAAAACTTATGTTCAAACTTGGAATGTTTTACTGCACTCCTTCCTTTTTAAGGTCACATTTAATAGATACTCTTCGTGCATAAAATGAAAAGCATGATATGTACATTATAGATTATCCCAGCACCTAGTCTCTACTTACTATCTAAATCTTTTTGTAGTAATTCTTCGTGCCATTATATCTTCTCGCGTATTTGGTCCATTTCCCAATCACTGCTAATTATAGACCCAGTGTTAGGTTATTGTTAAATTCTGGAACAGCCTGTAGATACATATCTTTATTTCATTAATACATATATTAAATATTACATTTTCTATCTATAAATCTTTTTCCCAATCAACTTCCAAAAGTGGCTGAGGAATTTTTAATTCCAAAGCTCTGGCTACCTTGTTACGGGATTAATAGCCGTGAGTATATGAATGAATGAATATATGAAAAATTGACATAAACTCATTGCAGGCTATCCCAGCGCCTAGTAGCTAGGTACCAGCTGGAGCTGCGCGCAGTGCTAGTCCGCGCCGGCACGCCGCCCCGCGCGTTGGGTGCCGCCGCTGCCGCCGCCCCGCGCGCTAGGACGCTGCCGCACTGCAGCCGGGTGCTGCCGGACACGTTGAAGGTAAGGCTTTTACTATTTATTTATACACATGTAGATTTGTTGTTTTACATTCTGTGTAGAAATGCTGTGCAATATCAGCTTAGAATAGCACTACCCCGTTTCTTCCCATGAATGTGCGTAAGAGGCGACTAAGGGTATTGGGGCTTTTTGATGGATTTTAGGTAATGCGGTTGGAGACCCAGTCACATAGTCCCAGTCACAGAGTCACATACATGTACTTATGGGTATATGCAAAAAGGCGTGGCCAGAGGTTTAGAATTATAAATGACTTTGATAGTTTTGAATGTTGATTGGAATAAAAATTTTTAACCTAAATATTATTGGTAATGAAATTCGAACTTATCAGTGATATCATTCAATAATTAAAAAGCACCAGTACCCGAATTGCTTTAGGCATATCGGTAAAAACTATTTATGGAATTAACTATTTAAAACTAACACAATACATATACACTACAATCAAAATTAGTTTCAAATCTAATTTTGGTCATGCTTGTGTTTTGCAGGTTTGCTAACAATATTTAATAACATAATAAAACCCACATATCTGATATACGCTTTGGCAGTGTATCTGTACAAATCATAAGCTTGCTTCAAAATTCCTATAACATAACATATAATCAGTCATAACATAAAGAACAATAGTGTAAAAAAATCAGGGATAAGCTTTCTATTGCCACCTATAAAAAAGAGCTCTGCACATAATGGAAGCATAATATTGATACACGGTGTTAAAGGCTTTTACACTTATCACCCTTTTGGAGATGGAAACTGTCTCATAATTTGAATGTTTTTGTTCATGAAAACCTCATGTGAGGATTATTACTAACAAATAAAGGAAAGAAAAATTTCGACACAGGCGGGAATCGAACCCGCGATTCACGACCACGATCACGGGGGCGTATACCCAAGATCGCGGGTTCGATTCCCGCCTGTGTCGAAATTTTTCTTTCCTTTATTTATTATGGAAACTGTCTCCTTCTAAAAATATAACTAATTATATATTTTTTCATTTCTAGGTGCAGGTGGCTCTATCCCGACTAGAACTGCTTGGACAACGATGACGTCATCATCCATACAACAAATTTCTATTGATCTCCAATATGTGGAAGATTCGGTTTGGGAAAGTCAGCGGCAATAAGAATCATGATTATCTCATAATGACGTATAGCTCATGGAACGAATAGAAAGGAAAATAGTGTTTATCTTCAGGCCTTTGAATCTGTGCCACCTGTTATGTTATGATTCATACAAACATACATATACACACGCTGTTAATTCCCATTGGGGTAGGCAGAGACTATCCATCGCCACTTCGTACGATCCTGGCAAACCTTTCTAGCTTCGTTTACATCCATCAATATTTTCATACATGCTAGTAAGAGGATAGTAACGCATTATCTGATTGGGCTGTGAGGATTGTCAACCATTCACACAGTTGACAACATCACAAATCATCAAGAAGTCTAAATTTTTTGAATCCGTTTCCATAAAGAAGTTGATATATTATGACTAAGATGGTCTACGTAGAAACTCATTGATCATTGAATTGGTCAGAAACTAAATAAAAAGATTGAATTATTATGCAGTCGTTTTATTTTAAATTTGTTTGGAATACTAACAGCTAACTATACAATTAATGTTTATAAATATCTTGCATAATGTTTGCACACATTATATTATTATAGACTAGTGGAGCGCCCAGCTTCGCACGGGTAGCGTTGTTATTTAAATATCTGAGGTTTCATCAATCACTGCTCGTGAAACGTACGAGAATTGTGAAATTTAGCGAACTGATTGCAATTTTGATGGAGATTTTGAATGCGTCTTATGAACGGTTCAGGATCTCTGTTAATAAGCAAATTTTTAAGTTGAGTTGAAATTGAGTAAAACGCTTCTTCTTCTTCTTCTTTGGGTGCCATCTCCTATCGGAGGTCGGCTATCATTATGGCCATTTTGGCCCGTGATGCTGCGGCGCGGAACAATTCGATGGAACTGTAGTTGACCCATTCGGACAGATTTTGAAGCCAGTGGGTTTTCCTACGGCCCGGTCTTCTGCGACCTTGTTTTTTTTTTTTGTATTTTTAAAACGCTATGAAGTATTTATAACAATCTAAAAAAAACCATACCGCGACGTAGGAAGCAACTACTGGCGCCATCTAGTATGTATTAGTAAGGATTTGGTGTTGGTCACGGGCGCGTTGGCTTATTTCATGTATTATTTCGGTGTTTCTTTACCGATTTCTATGATTCTTTTTTATTTATTAGGTAATAATGTTAACTTTTTTAAATAAGGTAATTGTGAGAGTATTAGAAACGAAAGAGTAAACAAATATAATCAGAATACTCCGAACTGCTAAAAGCTATCAGGAGTTACACGTGTTATTGTGAGTCATTCATAAAAGATAGACATGCTGTTGCGGGATATTATTTAGACAATTTTATGAAGAATATTTCCGTCATACATGATTTCTATGAAACTTAAACCACAAAATCTACTCACGCGAGGGAAGCTTTAAAAATGGAGTAAGTTCTCCCGTTTTCCCAAAATTCCCCTTCACTACTCTGCTGAAAAGTATACTATAACCAGCCCAGGAGGATGAAGAATAATTTAAATCTTTTTGTTCATGAAAACCTCATGTGGGGATTATTACTATTTATTACTAATAAATATAGAATAAATAAAGGAAACAAAAATTTCGACACAGGCGGTAATCGAACCCGCGACCTCGAATTAGTAAAAATTCGGAGGTAGGAAACGGAAACACTACTTAAACGTGTGAAAGTGATAAAGGATAGAAGAATTTCGCGCTGGCAGCCATTGACACGATAGCTCAATTAGCAGAGCATCGGGGCGTATATGTCGAAATTTTGCTTTCCTTTATTTATTCTTTATTTCCTTCCCCCCCGGATCTTTACACAGTCCGGACGTGCTATTTGTATAAATAAATAAGTTTTTAACTATATTTGTTAACTAAATTAGTGACAATAGGAACGCATAGATACTCAGGAGATAGTTAAGCAGTGCAGCCGCGCTGTGATGAGTCATCGTTATCGCTTGGATCTATCCCCGCCTATTTACTACGCGCAGTAGTAACAAACAGGCCATTCATCATACCTATCTGTCGCATGTTCCGAGTGAGTGAAGTCCGCGCCCCGATGACACTGTTGCTGCTGAAGGAAACCGGTTCTATTGCTTCTATTGGAAAAACTGCGCTGCCATGACGCCTAAAATGATACCATGAGATAAGAAAGCAACTTATCTCATGGTACTTCCCATGAGGAAAAAAAAAATTTCCTTCTTTTTTCAAATTATTTTTTAATACCAGGATAATAAAGTTTACGTGGAATGTCCATAAATAAATAACTTAAAAAATAAAAGACTAAAAAACAATCAATCATGTTGATCACATAAATTTTGCCCTCAGCAGGATTCGAACGCGCTAACTCAGGCGGGATCCAGAATCACAGGCACCAATTTTCAAAAAAGGCGTATCCAAAGCTTCCGAATTACAAATACCTTAAACACTTTTGGAACGATGTGCAGGAGAATATTGTCAAATAAAAGATAGAGGGTAATGGGTATATAGCCATATCACCTAACATAACATTAAAATCAACATACATACATATACTCACGGCTATAAATCCCTTGAAGGGGTAGCCAAGGCCAAAGAATTAGACACTCCTCAGCCAAAATCAAATACCCTTAGATGCATATCTAAAGCTTAATCGATAAATATATACTACAAACAACATTGATTTCGTCCGTTGTAGCCATATACGAGTTAGTCGATTGACAGTGTGCTGCACATACTTACATACTCACGGCCATAAATCCGAAAAAGGGGTAACCAGAGCATCAGCACTGAAAACTCCTCAGCCACATTTGGAGGTTGATTGAGGTGACCGTGTAACTTCACAAATAAAATTGTTATTGCAATCAATAAAATGAGTGCTCTAAACATTAGAGAAAATAATGTCACATGGACATGGTGCATAGAACTCGTATATATGCCATCTTTTCACGTATGGCATCTATCATATATGGAACAATATCAATATTTGCGCTTTCTCGTTGATGAAACCAACGACAACTACGGAGGTATCGCTGGTTTCTTTGAATATCACCACATGTATACTCACTTATAAAAAGTCAAAATTCGAATATTAGTTTCGTGAGAGCGAAACCGAAATACATTCTTATATGGGTTAGACATAACATAACATAAACGTTCACGCCGTTTATCCCCGAAGGGGTTGGCAGAGGTACCAATACTTCTGAACTCACATGGCAAGCGCCATCTTGTTTCCAGAGAAGGTACCCACGTTTTGCTTAGACAGTGTACTCACGTGATAGGGGGCAGGCCTATCGCCGTTATGTACGAATACACTGTCACATGACTAAGTACAACTCAGCCATGTGGGTATCCTCACGATGTTTTCCCTCACCGTTAACAACCATCATAAATTCACATATGACTTTAGAAAAGACAAATTGGTGTAGGCCCGTCCCAGGATTGGAACTTAGCCCTTCTGTTTTCGGGCGGGTGTTCTACCCACTGGACTATCATGTCGTTATATGGGTTAGAAGAGATACATATGCCTATTATCATTCTCCAAATGAAAATAATACCTTTTAATTGGGCTGTAAAGAGTTTAGTCGATCAAGCAGTTGAAAACATCACTTATTTTGATAAAGAAGTTCGACGTACAAAAGTTCATTGACGTTTATGTGTAACTTCCTCAGTATGTTAAATACATACATACATACATATACTCACGGCTATAAATACCTAAAAGGGGTAGCCAGAGCTAAGGAATCAGAAATTCCTCAGCCACTTTTGGATGTTGCGTGGGAAAAATATGGTAAAATAAAGGTTGTTGGTGATGGGTCTCCAACCGCATCGCCCAAAAATCCCTTAAAAGCCCCAATACCGTTAGTCGCCTCTTACGTACACCCACCGAAAGAAATGGGGTAGTGCTATTCTATGCCGACACTACACAGCTATGTTAAATGTATATGAAATTAAACAAATTATTATCAAATACAATCATTTTATTGAACTCTTACAAAATTATAAAAATACCTTATTTTACTGATATCCACATTAAATAATATTTGCTACATTATACAATACTGCGGACTCACTCGCACATAGCAGCGTCTCACTCATATTCCTACATCGCGGAGTATAAATGTTTTTCGAGTTAAGCATAGATACAAATTATAAGTTGGTACACAGCAGGGTGTACTGGCCAGTATATCTTTGCTGTTTCCACAGCTGCATATTTACAGTTAAAAATTATTACAGTTAAAATTCAAAAGAACAGATCAATATTATTACAATTAATTATGTCCTTAATTATTACTCACTTAAAGGCTATCGTTACAAAATCATGATTGATCATCAACCATTTGGCATCAGTCAATTAAGTAATTCCTGTATAAGCGGCTATACTAATATTTATGAATGAATATTGTACATTAACTTCTACCGCAATAGTGCGCAACACATATGCAGATTAATCGTTACAATTTAATCACCATCCAGAAAGGTATTCCCATATTATTATTAATTATTATTTTAAGCACTTCATATTCATAATAATAGTAAGAGTATATTAAAAGACTCGGTACAAAGAGTATGGTAGCAAGTGATCGTGCAGTGGACCAGCTGAATTATACTTAGTTTATTATCCTCACAGCCCATATATGTCCCCACCAAGGGGCATGAGCCTACCCTATATAGGGCGATTTGGCCACAGTCCACCACGCTGGCCAATTGCGGGTTGGCAGACTAACGACTACTACCGTGATAGTAGCCGGGACCAACGGCTTAACGTGCCCTCCGAAGCACGGAATCATCTTAATTTTCGGATAATCAGGTGATTCATACTTGCACCCTTCGAGGATCGAATCCGAGACCTCTGTACTTGAAACCAAGCGTTTAACCGCGAGACCACGGAGACAGTCATATAGTTTAGTATACAACACTTTAACTTGCTAACATTCTCTTTGTATCTTGTCGTGTGATACCCGCTCTAAAGTTTTTTTAATGTATGGCTTAGCCTACATTTTTGCACCAAATTGTATCAATCAAATACTATATCTCAACTCAACTAGTTTTTGCATAAACAATTCTTTCAAACGAACATGGTATAATTAAAACATAATTATTACAACATTTATGTAACACTAACTACGTCTATATCGCGTTGAAACTTTCAAACATTCGTCTTTTTATAATCAGTCCGTTATTATTAATACAAGCACATTTTACAAAACAGTGTATCGCCATCATTACAATTGAGTCGATACATTTCAAACCTGCCTAAGTCCACCCAAATAATTTTGTACATTTTTACTGAAAGCATTTTACCTAATGAAAATGAATAATTACTACTAACTTACTAGCTTAAGTCCCATAGTTTGTTAGAAATTTAGGCCTAAAAAGTGTATAAAAAAGTGTTTTCCACGTTTTTCCAAAAGTTAATGTTTGTGGACTTAAGCAGGTTCAAATGTATCGACTCGATTGTAATGATGGCTATTTTGTATTGCAGAATATGCTTCTATTAACAATATAACTCATTAAGTTTAAATATATATTATAATTATATAAAGAACCCAATTTTGCACAATTGAGGGTAGTTGTACAAAATAGGCAGGTCTACAATATGGTAAGTGTATATAGGTGGTAGTGACATAGTAGTAGCGGGTAGTAGGTGTACTAAGTAGTAGGTAGGTCCGCCCCGTAGTGCGTCAGTGTGAGAGTGAGCGCGGCGCCCAGCAGCCGGCGGTGGTAGGCGCCGCGCGGAGATAAACTGGGGATATTACCACTCATTATTATTAAAATGCAAGGTTATTATTTATTCTATTTAAAAAAAACACTGCTTTTCGTGAGATGAAGGCATTATTTCGACTGATATAAATTTATTAAAGACAATTATAAATACATACACTCTCGGCTAATATTACTTAGACTGGACGAATTAGGGCCGGCGCTGACTGCCGGCATGGCATGGCAAATGATTTCGGTACAAATATAGCATTTTTAATCTTATTACCATGCGGATAGAATTCATTTTGACACAACGATGTCGAGGGAGGCCGCGGTAGGACAGCACGTCGGCATCGTTGTGTCAAAATAAAGTAAAATGAATTCTACACGCATGGCAATAAGATTAAAAATGCTATATCTGTACCGAAATGCTTTGCCATGCCATGCCGGCAGTCAGCGCTGGCCCTTAGGCAGAGTTTTAGCAATTAGCCTAGTAATACTTAACAACTTGTGGAAGTTGAGTGGGAAAAAGATTGAAAAGTAAGTGTTTTTCAAGATGGGGCTCCAACCGCATCGCCCAAAATCACTTTTAAAATACCAATACCTTTAATCGCCTCCTACAAACATCCACAAGAATATTTGGGGAAGTGCTATTCTTAGCCGACACTTCTCTGCAGCTATAACTTTAACTCATTAATATTAAGTATGTGTACAAATAAATGTAATCTAATTTTCCAAAGCACAAACCAATCCTATTTTTGAACCCTGTGAACTATCATTACACTTTTCATAATACCCTTTTTCACTCTTCTTTCAATGTCTTCTTCACATTTATATCCCTAGTAAACAAACTTTTCCCATATACAAACTCTTTCACTTGTTCCACTTTCTTACCATTAATCTCAATCACGCACTCCGTCATACTCCTCTCTTTCGTTAACCATGTTTTTTCCTTTTTTAACCAACCTTTCAAATTACTCACACGCTATATTCATATTTTTTTACAACTCTTCCACCGAAACGACAAAAAAATATGGTAACGTAAAAGTTGTTGGTGATGGGCACAGACATGTATATGAATAGATGCCGCAAGTGCATGTACTTCGCGTGTAAAAACTGAGTAAAATTATCTTAGTTTATCGCCATTTGATTGAGTCCGTGCTCGAACGTTCTCGGTGACAGATGTCAAGCTAAATATAAAAAATGCCTAATTGTGCCGTATTGAGTTGCAAAAACTATCTAAATAAAGCGGGACTAATTAATAGAAAGATTTCCTTTCATCTGTAGGTCACTTTATTATTAGATTATGTGGTTTTTATTGCAAAATCAATTATTTCGTGTTCGTTGTGGTTTTACACTGAAAAACTTTTAAACGAGTGTGTATCGCTTAATTTATAATACATTGCCGCTTTTAGTTACAAAGCTATCTAGTATGGCTTGTCTATTAAAACACGCAATGAACATCAAAATGAACGATATTTTCACCTGTCAATCAGCTACACGGTACGGTAGCTATTGTCATATTTCTGTCATTTTAAGCTCAGCTACACGGTACGGTAGCTATTGTCATATTTCTGCCATTTTAAGCAAAATGTGTTGTACCTACACAGATAGTTGTATTCGATTCTAATTCTAATCGATTTTGGGAACAGAGAAATGATAATATTCGCGATGGATGTTCCATGTATCTAAAATATTTTTATTACTACAATGTTTCTGTTAAATAATTAATTGGAATACTCTTGTTTTAACTTTGTTTTTATTTAATAAAAGAACAGTTTAATTTTAGTTACAAGTTTTTCTCTAAGCTACATTTCTTAACGTGTGGTATGTGTCAGCCTTTATTTACTTGCTTCCTTCACTCAGTGTTGCCATTATAAATGTACATATATACACGAACACGCCTCCTTACATAAGTTCAAAGCTTCTTAAGTACTACAGTAATTATAATCAATTAGGGAACTATACTCCTTTAAATTTAGCATTTTTAAGTTAGTGAATTTAACATTTCCCACAGGTTTTGTAAATGTAACTGCAATTTTATTTTCTGACTCTATTTTGTATACTTCCCTGCTAAACAATTTAATTTACAAAATGATAGTGAACTTCAATGTGCTTAGAATTATTTGCAAAGTTTCCATACTTAGAAATAGCTACAGCTGCTGAATTATCTTCATAGATTTTAACTGGTTTACAAACCTTAGTAAAGACATCATTCATAACACAAATGAGAAAATTTAATTCTGTTACTGCTTCTGATAATTCTACATATTCAGCAAATGTTGAAGAGTTTGTTACACTACTTTGTTTTTTTTTATTTTCAATATTGAACAAACGAAGAGTTCCGTACTACCATCTATAATAGAAAATAACGTTTTTGTATGGGAGCCCCTTTGATATTTACTTTACTGTTATTTAATTATTTATTTTGAAAGGTGATATACAAGTAAATATACTGTGAAAATTTTAAGTATCTACTTATTAACGTTTTAATATTGAGCAAACAAATACGGAAAAAACACGTTTATTGTAAGGGGCCCCCCTTAAAATCCTTTTTTTACTTGTATTTGTTGTCATAGCGGCAACAGTAATACGTCATTTGTGAAAATTTCAGCTTTCTAGTTATCAATGTTTATGAGATGCAGCCTGGAGAAAAACAGACAACGAAAAAAAAATACTTGATTATTTTTCCTTCTGTACGAGTTATTTTATTTGTTTTTTTTTTCAAATCCGAATTAGTTCTGGGTTGTATTATATTTTGTCATAGCGCCTTCTACTGGCTTTCCTTTTTGTAGATAAAATTTCTTCTCGGGGTTTTTTTAAATCATTTTGTAACTTTCCGAGAACCAATTATTAAAACTAGTTAATTAGGTAGGTTATCAATAAGGACAAGTTATTATAATAATAAAGGCCTACTGAACTACTCACTGACTAACTGACTCATTAACTCACTGATTTAGATCGTTGTTCTCCGAGAAGATGTAGTGGTGGAGGAAAATAATGTAGGAAGAGTTGCTCAGAATAAAAATGAGACCATGAGAAAATAGCGTTATTAAAAAACAGGTATAATTCTAGATTTATCATTCTTCTGTCAATTTATCATTCGTCTGTCGATGCACTCGAATATAATCGATTGAATCGTTTACGCGCTGACGGGGAGTTCCCATCACTAAATTGCTCATGTGACGTCACATTAGGTGGAAAAATAATGGCACGCTTGGTTTCTATACAAGAAATGACACTTGCGTTATCTATTCAAATACAGATCTGTGGTGATGGGTCTCCAACCGCATCGCCCAGAAATCCCTTAAAAGCCCTTTGGTCGCCTCTCACGTACACCCACTGGAAGTAATGGAGTGGTGCTATTCTAAGCCGATAGTCTGATGTGTAATACTAATATTAATAGTTTTCAGTCTTCATGCAAGATGCACTGTGCACCGCCCGCCATCCCACTTACAAGAAATCGCAAGCACACCAACAACACACACCACATTCACAATATTCTAATGTGTGTTATTATAATAATTCGTGTGTATCTATTCACCCCGCTTTCTGTAAAACTCGATGCGCTGGATATTGCAGTTCGCTGACCACCGCCTCCACCGCTCGAGCGTCGTAGAACATATCGTAGCTTTGTGAGGGGGAATTGTCTGGCGGGGAATTAGTGTATGCTGCGGGGGAAACAAATTGAGGTCATTATAGTATATTTATTTAGGACAATGAACAGATATACAACACAAAGAGTTTGAAAAAAGTACATGATTAATACCAGGGGTACGTCTAGATTAGTCCAGAAGAAATGATACCGAGATTATAAAATTCAGTAACGCCATCTAGTGAAAACGAAGGCACTGGAATTTAGCATGAATTTTATTTAAAGCTTTTATAACATGATAGCTCAGTGAGTAGAACATCGCCTATCGGAGCCTACTTGGAGATATTCAGACAGACAAATATAAAACCTTAGTAAAAGGGTACTGTTTCAACTTTTATGTACGGAACCCTGATAAGACATTTCATTAGATAGATAGCCTAAGTTTGCCTGGAACTGGACGTGACACACACATGCAATAATTCGGTATGCAAAGTTATACAAAAGTGGTCCTCGTTACGAAACCATTTCGAGATATTATGTTTTTAAAACATATTTTCTTGAAATAGATCAAACAAAGATAAGATGACCGTTATTTTAACAAAAAACTGTAACAGTATTTGACCTTCAGCGTTATTTCAAAGACATTCGTTTTTGCAGTATAATAATAAAATATCGAAAATGATAGGTTTGTTTACTATAATATCGTAATAATTTCATTTGAGATCACAAATTCGTGAAATGTTTTGCAATCAGCAACATTTTTATTAAACATTTCGCTTCATTTGCATGACGCTACGTGATATTTTCGATCGATGACGTCATTAAGTACAAAAGTTGAACAATCTTTAAAAATCTTAACTTTGCAATTACTCATTTTAAATGAAAAATATTCAAATCAGTCTTTTATTTTCTTGTTTGCTATCGAATAAAAATATTTAATAAATACCAAAAAAAACTTTGCATACCGAATTGTTATAGAAAATCATAATAATAGAATATATAGTATATAAAAAAACAATGCATATAGAAGGCATAATAAAACAATATCAATACAATGAAATTATCAATATAAAAAGTGTAAACGTTACTGTTATTCGCCAGCGCGGCCAACACAGCTTTGCACAGCTCCGAGCCGATACCGCGACAACGGAACCTGCAAATGACAACTCAAATTGTAATGGAATGCTTTAACTTTTCATTACATACATACATATACTCACGGCTATTAATCCCTAGAAGGGGTAGCCAGAGCTAAGGAGTTAGAAATTCCTCAGCCGCTTTTGGAAAAGTTGAGTGGGGAAAAGATTGTAAAATAAGGTTGTTGATGATGGATATCTAACCATGTCCAAAATTTACCTAAAACGCCCCATTACCCTAAGACGCCTCTTACGACACTCACGGGAAGAAATGGTTTAGTGCTATTATAAGCCGACACTACACAGCAGTTTTTCATTGGTTTAGATATTCTATTTGTGAGCAGTCTATTCCGTTTGTTTGAGAGCTTTAAGTAACATTTCTGCATTTTTTTATTACGTTAATGACAAAGTTGCAAAAGATTAGATATTCAAAAGTGCATTAGTTTAAAGGGAATCTATATCAAGACAATGGAACGTTTGCATAAAATAAAGATCTCATAACGCACAATCGAGTTGAGAACCTAATTTTTAAAACTGTTAAAAAATACCTGTCATCAACGGCGAGCGCTTTTATAACAACTCTTTTGTCTTCTCCTCTCCAGTAACAAACTGATATGGTTCCTATCACCTGCAAAATACCAACGAAATCATTTAAAGGTTATGAATACTATATTTATATAGCTAACTGTCATATTGTATACAGGGTGGCGCATTCAAATCGGTCAGTATGGGAAAGTCTGAAACTATAAGACATACGAAGATTTGTTCTTAGGAACCATATCACCGATTTTGATAAAAAGAAAAACTGCATTCATACATTTGAAAAAAAAACTGTACCCAGCTCGGGAATCGAACCCGGTTGTTTTGAAAAAAATAAACTTACACTTTTTCTATTTTGATATCGATTGTGTAGGTCTTAAGCTGTAAATGTCTCCATAAAACATGATGTCTAAAATGAATAAAATACATTGTTTTGACATACTTTAATTTCTTAAAGTAGGTGTTCGAAGTGACCACCATTTTTTTTAATACAATTTTCAACACGTTCGGTAACGATCTTACTATTGCATTTTGTATCTTCATGTGGTGAATTTGCGTTAAAATTTACTCAACTCAACTTAATGCAAATCACATGATACGGTGCATGTATGTAATAACTTATTATTAATAAGTTGAGAGGTACAAACAGTCATAGAGACAATTTACATGCCTGAACTTCTTGATTATTGTAACGGTGGTCACTTCGAACACCTACTTTGAGAAATTAAAGTATGTGAAAACAATGCATTTTATTCATTTTAGACATCATGTTTTATGGAGACATTTACAGCTGAAGACCTGCACAATCGATATCAAAATAGAAAAAGAGTAAGTTAATTTTTTCAAAACAACCAGGTTAGATTCCCGAGCTGGGTAAAGCTTTTTTTTCAAATGTATGAATGCAGTTTTTCTTTTTATCAAAATCGGTGATATGGTACCTAAGAACAAATCTTCGTATGTCTTATAGTTTCAGACTTTCCCATACTGACCGATTTGAATGAGCCACCCTGTATATTGCCATAGCATTGTTTGTCGCATAATAAAAAAATAAATCACACGTTCCTATTAAGGGCGTCCCCCGAAAAGATGAGAACTTTGAAACGGCATTTGGGCTTCCCCCTGCCGTTTCCTCACCTCTAATCAAACTCGTAAAATAAGCCATCTAGTGACTCACTAGTAACTATTATAAATAACCATAAATTAAGCGCCATCTACGGAAATAGTCTCGTACTACGTTGTAGAATCGCTACGTGCGTATTGATATTACAATTATGTCTCGCTTGGATGAATATAATTATTAAAATTTAAATAACTAAAACAAAAATTTTAATTTCACAAAACTATTTTTTATGACACCTTCGGAATATAGGAGGGGAATATGTCGAGAAGAAAACTCGTGATAGTGGGTTTCAGGTGACACCAAGTAAAAGGGGATTATGTTTTTCTTAGCCGACACAACAAAGTGTTCGTGGATGGCAGTAGAAATAACGTAACGTGCTATTATCGCAACGTCCAAAAATCACACTTGAATAAAAAATCGGCATAAATTATAAAACAGGAGAAAGCATTTAGTAAATACTACCACTCGCCTCTTATGTACACCCACCGGAAGAAATGGGGTAGTGCTATTCTAAGCCGACACTACACAGCAATAATATATAATTCATAATAATAATTCAAAAATATATACTTGATTATAGTTTCTTGTTAGAAGGAGACTATAAAATAATTAATATTTAATATTATATTATTATATTATAAAATCTTTTGTATTTGTTTATTTACTTAATTAGAGGTTTGCTTTTTAAGGGATTTTTGGGCGATGCGGTTGGAGACCCATCACCAACAACCTTTTATTCTACCATCTTTTTCTTACTCAACTTCCAAAAGTGGCTGAGGATTTTTTAATTTCTGAGCTGTGGCTACCCCTTTTAGGGATTTATAGCCGTGAGTATGTATGTTGTTCAAAAGTTTTTTGTTTAATTGGAAATTTTCGATTTTCTGCGCATGTTTATTTCCTTTATTTAATTTTCCGACGTTATTATAAGGTAAACAATATTTTTAATCTTACTAAAAAGAGATGTAAAAACATCCCATAAATTTAAAGCAAAAAGATAATTATTGTTTCAGCTGGATTTACAGAACATTAGGATAAAACGAGCGTATTCACAAAACAGAATTATTCGCAGTATTTTAATCATGCATTTATCATCATAACCGAAACAAAATTATTTAACGTGGAAAGAAATAAACAAATAGCATATTCCGGACAGAAGATTTGAACTCACGCCCATATCAACAGCGCATGGCCCCTAATGCGTTGGACCATTTCGTAATTACAAAACAGGGTGAAATTAACGATAATATTACGATTGTTATCAAACTTATAATGTAAAGCAAAACAAGCGACTATGTTGCGCACAACCAAAATAAATTATCTAAAAAGCGCGGGAAGCGGCAAGCAGCTCTATTACCTTCGATGATATATACCAAAGATGCCGCACTCCATACAAATTCAACGCACAAAAGTTGACTGCGAGAATGACAAGACTGTTTGACAATTAAATATTTATTTTTCTACAATTATCGACCTTACCACATTTTCTTAAGACCTATTATTAATTGCAAGATCTAGCACGCGACTGTCAGTGAAACTGTGCTTACCATATAAATAAGCACTGTTTCGCCGGGACGTTTTTCGTGCTTTGTTGGTGTATCTTTGGTATATATGATCGAAGTCTATTACAGAAAAATTCGACACAAGCTCTGCGTATGAAGGCTAACAGCCATCTGCCGCCCCGTTCTCCGCACAGGGACCCGCTGAAGATTGAAATTGAAATTTAGGGAAAATGCTTTATAACTCCATAATTAGGATGAAAAGACTAAAAATTATTCATACAGATGATAGATTACTCAGTTGTCTACGCAAATATTACGTAATCGATAACATATATGCAGTATTCTGACAGCAATATCAGACTTTACGATAAAAAGCCCCCCACAAATTATTTTTTTCTTAGTCGATTATTATCGAAATCGAAATATGAACCGTCATTATTGAAGAAAAGATATTGGACTTGAACATATATTTTATATAGAGTGTGATTGTTTTATTGAGCGGATTTCATTGAGTTTGAAAACTACCAAAATCAGTGAAATTTTCGAGGGAGGCCCTTAATTACTTATATTTTAGCGACGAACATTCTTAAACTGATTCTGGTTACTATAAACAGAATATAATGCGTAGTTCTGTATCATCAAATCCTGTTCCCAAATACTTTACTCAAAAACTCGTTAAACGGTTCACTTCTAGTTTATTGCGTTGTTAAAGTTTATTAAAAAAACGTAAAACGTTTCTTGACCAGATAGAAAACGTTCTTATAAAGGCGGGGGTCCGAAGTGAGAAGAATAAAAGAGCATGTATGAGAAGAATAATGAATGTAAGGGAAGCAAGAAATGTTTGTCAAGATCGTACTAAGTGGCGATCGATAGTCTCTGCCTACCCCAATGGGAATAATGGGCGTGAGTATAAGTAAGTAAGTAGGTAAGTAAAGTTTATGTCTTTTTAAACTCTCGCGGTTTGTAGACATTATACAAAATAATGATCGGGATTAAACAACGAATATTTTTAAAACCACTTACGTGATATGTTTGCCCGACGTGTCGGCACACCTACTGGTGCCGTGATCGCGGCAGTCAGCCCGTGTTATATACAAAGTTTATGTCTTCAAAAATTGATGAATTGATGTGCAATGTATTACTAAGTACAACTCATCCATGTGGGTTTCCTCACGATGTTTTCCCTCACCGTTAACAACCATGATAAATGATGATATTTGAGTCGTACCTGTCTATACACAGTGGTGTCCTCCCCGCCCATCTTGACGACAATCCGCTGCGTCCCGCTCGGGGGCGCGCCGCGAGCTTCCGCCACGAACCCGAATATCTCGTTGTTCACATCCTGCGAACACGGTTGTAAATATTTATATTAGACTATTATCTGGAGCTGTGCAATAATCTAGTACTAGTGACCCGACAGACTTCGTAGTGTAAATTTGCTTATGCCTAACATAAACATAACATAACATAAACGTTCACGCCGTTTATCCCCGAAAGGGTTGGCAGAGGTACCAATACTCCTGAACTCACATGGCAAGCGCCATCTAGTTTCCAGAGAAGGTACCCACGTTTTGCTTAGACAGTGTACTCACGTGATAGGGGGCAGGCCTATCGCCGTTTTGTACGAATACACTGTCACATGACTAAGTACAACTCAGCCATGTGGGTTTCCTCACGATGTTTTCCCTCACCGTTAGCAACCATGATAAATTAACCACACATATGAATTTAGAAAAGACAAATTGGTGTAGGCCCATCCCAGGATTGGAACTCACGCCCTTCTGTTTTTCGGGCGGGTGTTCTACCCACTGGACTATCATTTATTTATTTTATTTTATTTATTTATTTATTCATTCATAAACATAACCATTACAGATTTAAATCCAATTCGGCTAAATTTTACTTTACAACATACAATTATAGACAATCCATTTATAGCTGGTTTAAAACCCACATATTTTACTTAATGACAATACAACTAATTTATATTTGTACACAACATTTGTAACAATTTATATATGTACAAAAAAAAAAAAAGTTAAAAACATAACCCACACAAATTAATCTTACATCCCATAACACAAAAAATATAAAGCTACGCTTGTGAAGTGAGCCAAGGAACAGGAAAATATGTCCGTTTGTTCGGCAATATGGTTAACTGCAACTATTGCGCGTGTAAGAGAGCTCTCACTCAGTAAGTTAGTGCGCGATGCAGGAATTGTTAGTAGACGACCCAGCCGCCGCCTAAGCGCACCACTTGGTACGTTCAGCCGAAGTTGGCTCATTATGATGGTGTTCTGTGTAGAACATCTCAATACTTTAAATAAATAAACAATTAGGTTGAGATCCCTCCTCACACCCAGATTGGTGTACCCCACCATACCCAACACGAACAATGTAGGGTACATCAAAGGATAGTAAGGGTAGACTCCATACATTTTAACCCTAGAAGCCTAACCTTTCTAAAAAATACATAAAGCCTTAATATACGCCTCAGAGGCGTACATACGTAAATAAATTTTTTTGGGTAAAATATTATTATTGATCAGTACATTTTTATTTTATAGTCAAGTTTGGATTTCAATAGATAATAAAACACAAATAAATCAATCAAATCTTTAATCTCAGGTATTTTTTTTAACAAAATAAAATAATCTCCTGAAATTCGAACAAAAACGTAACATATTTTTTAATTGACGATAACATTTATTACTACTTTTTTTATGTCATTTTTTACTATTAATGAATTGTTCTAAGATCTATTATTAAATTTAATCAGACTTTTAGTTACTAGCTTAAACTTTTGAACAGTCTACACATACATCAACTTTGTGTTTGCAACATACAGGTTTTTTGCACCTATGACACACTAATTTTGACATTCTCTTCTTTTTGTAAGAACAAGAGGAGCAATATCTTCGTTTTTTAAGGCTCTGGTTCTTCTGCCAGAACTTCTTGACTAGAATCAGTTGATTTGACGAGAATTTGATTTATGATTTCGCGTAGAGATCTCTTCAAAGTCGGCGCTTCAAGTCTCTTCTCCACCCAAGTCTTCACCAAATCTGAACTGAGCTGCTTCATAAATTCTCTTCTTTTTAGAGGTTTCTTGTTGTTTTGTATCATATTGTGGCCGTATATAACAGCAGGGAGCCAATAAACACATGAAACAACAAAAAAAAAACAATATCAATATGTCCCACACTATGTTAAAAGTTACGCAAAGCCTAAACATACGCCTCACAGGCGTACTACACGTCTATAAATCAGAAATTGTGGAACTTACCTTAGCAATACGGGCACCATTCGGAAGCTCCCGGCGGCCACTGAGTTGGCATAAGTGCACGAACCCGTAACTTCGCCCGTTAGAAAGAAATAGACAATTTCCGAATGCGTGCACGCCTCGGAGGCGTAGATAAGGCTTCTAGGGTTAAAATAAAGAAAGCGTGTAAATTTGTTTTGGATTTTCTCCAACATGAGACAGTATTTTGTCTCATGTGGAGCCCATATGACTGCATTAAATTCGAGTTTGCTCCTAACTAAAGCATTGTACAGTGCCTTCATCGCTCCAAAATTTGTAAACTCACGAGATGTGCGTATTATGAAACCAAGCATTTTGAACGCTTTCTTGCAAATGTCAACAATGTGATTACGAAAAGAAAGGTTTGTTGTGAAATAAACCCCTAAATCGCGAACCTCCTGCACCCGACGCAACTCTACGCCTTTGATTTTATAATTATAAATGTGAGGTGCACGCTGTCGGCTAAATGTAATAACCTCACATTTTTTTAAATTCAGCTCTAACTTATTTGCTTTGCTCCAATTAACAACATTATTCATGTCCCTTTGAAGCAATTCGCAATCCGCAGGTGAAGAAATTGGGAGAAATAATTTTACATCATCTGCAAACATTAGGCAACTTGAATGTTGGAGGACTGACGGCAGATCATTTATCATAATTAGGAACTCCAATGGGCCTAAGTTGCTTCCTTGATTAACGCCCGAGTTTGTTGGGTATTCTTCCGATGTGTACTCCCCATAACTAACGTATTGTCTTCGGTTGCTTAGATAGTTTCGGAAAAGTTCTAGAGAATGCGGCGTGAAACCCATTTTAGCTAATTTTGCAAATAAAATATCACCATCAACTTTATCGAACGCTTTTTTATATACGCTATATGTCGCCTTATGCCTAACATTAGGCATTTTTTCCGGTACTCTTGGTTCAATCAGGCGTGAAGACTTTATTGGTCAAATTTCTTCCGCGATAAAAGTATTCTGCGTTATAATTTGGGTCTTATCTCTAATCTAGCATTCTGCAAAATTTCATTCATGTACATTCTGTAATTGAGAAGCCTTTTTACCTCAAACACACAAACCTCCAAACATCTAAACTTTCACATTTATAATATTATTAAGATTTTCTACGACTTTCACGATTGCACATTACAATTAAAACAACTATTGACTATTATATTGGTTTTCTGTAAAATGACAACATCTTAGTCTTCCCGTGACCATAATAACTGAAAAGTTTTCGAGACGTCGAGCTTTAAAAACCATGTCATAACACGATTGATTAAATATCCGAAAGTCAATAGTTGTTTTAATTGTAACGGTTGCTATCATTTTTTAGTTGATTATCTGGAGCTGTGCAATAAACTAGTACTTCTTTTCTAATAAATAAAGGAGAGATTTGTTTTACACCAGCTGGGATCGAACCCACGACCTCCGGGTATACGTCCCCGCTGGTGTCGAAATTTTTCTTTCCTTTTCTTTATTAGTAATAATCCCCATATGAAGTTTTCATGAACGAAACATGATTTTAAGCTAGAAAATTAGGTTATTTGGACGCATGACATAGGATCATACATACATATTTTATTTTATTCTCAATAATGCACAGTAGATGTTAAAATTTTTGTTGATTCACTCTACAATTTTTTTTTAAAAAAACTTTTGTTCACTTGTGACCTTAGTTCCGTTAGTACCAAACTCGTTCTGGTCTTTGTTTTAAGAAATTGACAGAAGAAATTGCTCGGAACCAAATGTTTGTTCACCTTTATAAATGGAAATGTTTCTTCATACGACAATTAACAACACACTTGTGAAGAAAATTAATTTGAATATAGTAGAAAACATGTCCTAAAACATAGTAATGACAGCTGCATTGCATTAACTAAGTTGCGTTTATTAAAATACGAAATAATATGGCTAATACAAGCAACAAAATTTTGCCATTTAAATTGGTAAAGTCATCATTAGGTTTCGGGAACTATGTCAAAATTATGTTCTAGCATAAAATGTGCATGGACATAAAATATTTGCCAATATTCCTATTCAAGCTATTAGCCTGGATTCCTGAGTTAATTTGAGATGCTTTAAATAACTGATGCTTCCGACTACACACTGCCAACAAGGCACTTTGGAGAAGTCTGAAAAATATTTCTCAAATATTCATCTAACATACATACATACATATACTCACGGCTATGAATCCCAAGAAAGGGGTAGCCAGAGCTAAGGAATTAGAAATTCCTAAGCCACTTTTGGAAGGTGCGTGTGGAATAGATTGTAGTGTGTGTGTAGTGTCGGCTTAGGATAGCACTACCCCATTTCTTCCGGTGGGTGTACGTAAAAGGCGACTAACAGTATTGGGGCTTTTAAGGGATTTTTGGGCGATGTGGTTGGAGCCCCATCACCAAGAACCTTTATATCACCATCTATATTCATCTAAATGATCGGGAAAAGAAAATTTTCATGAAAAAGACAACACTCTCACTAGTATTTTGTAGCACTCAGTTTCTTTAAAGCCCTTGCCTACACCTCGGGTTTTAAATCCTTTTCAGCTGACTAACTTAGCTTAGTTGGAACCTAACTTACTAAATCATATCTACTATCATTGCTATTAATTTAACTTGACACATATCATTTGAATGTAATACAATCACAATATGAACCAATGAAACTCTTGACTATGCTATCAATTATCAACCATTATAATCATGTTTCTTGTTCCCAAATGGATGCATTTCATATATTTATTGCAAAAAATCGTCCCCTTAAACTCTATCACTTAAACAGTGTTGGAGCAAAGATCAAAGTCGGGCAAAAAGTAAGTAGTAAAAAGTGTTGAGTGTCGTTTTAACTTGGGGGTAGAAAAACTGATACATACTGTACATACCTGCACAAGCGAGTCTGCGAGCGCATGGTGTGCAGCAGCCACGGCCATCCAGACCAGCAGAGGCGCAGCGGCCGGCAGCAGCAGCAGCCAGCCCAGAGGGGCCGACAGGATGAACAGCGCCGCCAGCGATAAAACCGATACTTGCAGCGTTAGCTGCACAGACCACAAATTAATTCATCATCATCATCAGCCTGTAGATGTCTACTGCTGGACATAAGCCTCCCCCAAAGATCTCCATAACGACCGGTCCTGTGCTGCCGTCAAATTAATTATTTACTGACAGTTGTGGAGGAAAAGAGAAGATCTTCCACTAGGCGGCGGTGAGCCAGGGGCTCCAAATCCTAACCAAAATAGGATCAAAATCTTATGAGTATCTAATATGGGAGTCAAACCTAAGTCTATCAATAGTGAGATTGGTTTCATTCAAAAACAGCTGACTTAGTACGAATAATGATATAAAACTGAAGTATTTTTATCCTATAAATTAATGGGTAATGAAGGTTACCTCTTGTAAAAGGAAGGCCCAAAATGCGGCTGACCTGAGGCCGTTCCATGCTGCCCTTACTAGTTCCACACGACGAGTTTTAGTCCGAGGAGTAGCTGGCCGAATTATAACTTCGTAAGACATATCACCATCATTTATTGACGCGGAGCGAGCACTTAAAAATAGCTTACAGTCGCCAAGCACTTGAGCTCAGAGTTAAAATAATAAAGTCTGCAGATGGTTTAGAAATAGAAGAGTAATTTGCACATCCACAATCACAACACAAACGAAAGGCCGAAACGAAACCGCAGGAACAGGAATTGTTTCAAAAACGAAAACAATACAGAATAGAATAGATATAAGAATAACAACTTTAATATTCCAAAATATACTCTGTGATTCCAATTTCAGCCAACTTAAAGCGTAGGTATTTTAACTTTGACTCAAATAAAATACAATAAACGCATCATAATTTTAATATGATTCCAATTTGAATAGATTTTGATTGGGATACAAAAAGGTCTTTGAGCATTGTCAACTTTGATTCTGTTAGTAGCCGTGTGTAGGTCCGGCCCGGAGGATTCAAGTGAAGCGAATCTATGCGTGCACTTGAATCGCCAAACCGGCCACACTCTTTCACAGGTTCAAGTTTGCTTAACCGGGCCGCTCCGCACCAGCTCGGTTCAATTGTTTACTAACAACAAGCTCAGGCATCAGGTTCAGGATCAGTTCGGTTATTGCCGTTACCTTTGCTTGTTGAACGTGAGAACGAGACAAGAATGTAATATAATATGCACTTGGGAGACAGAGACGGACAGAAAGTTGTCATTTTATCAATCTTTTCATAAATAATTTTTAAAGCGTAGTGTCGGTTTAGAATAGCACTACCCCATTACTTCCGGTGGGTGTACGTAAGAGGCGACTAACGGTATGGGGCTATTAAGGGATTTTTGGGCGATGCGGTTGGAGACCCATCACCAACAACCTTCATTTTTACTATCTTTTCCCCACTCAAATTTCCAAAAGTGGCTGAGGAATTTCTAATGCTTTAGCTCTGGCTACCCCTTCCTGGGATTTATAGCCGTGAGTATATGTATGTCTAGTCAATCGGTGTCCGAAAGGGCCCGAATGGCTGTGCATGATGCCGTTCTTGTTCCTACGCATATGTATGGTAGTGAATGTTGGGTGTGGAAGAATAAGCATGAATGCAGTAGAAATGAGGTCCCTCAGAAAAGTTTGTAATGTTAGGTTATGTGATCGTGTGAGGAACGATGTGATTCGTGAAAGGTGTGGTGTAAAAGATGATATTGTAAGTAAGATAGAAAAAGGAATGTTGAGATGGTTTGGGCACATCGAGAGGATGGATGATAGGAAATTGGTAAAAGGTATCTATAGAGCTAATGTGGAAGGTAATGTTAGTAGAGGACGGCCACGAAAGACACACTTGGACCAAATTGAAAGTGTGCTCAAAAAGGCAGGCGTCCGAAGTATGAAGAATAAAAGAGCATGTATGAAAAGATTGATGGATGAAGACGAAGGAAGAGAGGTTTGCCAGGATCGTACGAAGTGGCGATCGATAGTCTCTGCCTACCCCAATGGGAATTAACGGCGTGAGTATATGTATGTACGAGTATGCATATGTATATAAGTATGTCATAAATAATGGTGTTTATTGTGATATTATAAATATGACAGTGTTTTATGATATGTAACTTTATGATTTGTATATTTTTATGTGTAACTATTGTTTTAAGATGTTTCTAAATAATATTTAATTTATTACATATGAATATATACACGGTGGCCCAAAAGTCGTGGATCAAACGAATCGGGGAGATTAAGGAGACAATTTCCGACAAAAAATCTTTCTACAGCATGACCATAACTTAACTGCACAAAAAAATATGATATTTTTGTTTTTTTATTTAAAATGCCGAGATTTTTGACAATTTCATTCATAAAAAAATTTTTGATAGAAATGAATAAAACAAAAGGTGTTGTATTATGACTGGATAATGTATCAATACAAAAAAAAAGTATTGCAGCCCTTGGTAACAAATTGAACGAGCAATTAATGTTTTTCCGTTAATTTTGAAGCGTTACAAAAAAATATTTCAAACTTTAAGAGCAGTCTGTGAAAAAAAAAGTATCACGGAAAAGTAACCCTGTACTTTAAAAAAATGCTGGTTTAATGTTGTTTCAAAAGAGGTACAACACTTAGCAGTTTGACCTTTCATTTTAGTTTTATGGTCGTTTTTTCATGTCAAGTTGCAAATTTATAAAAATGGTAAAATCAAAGGAAAAATTAGATTTTCGCTCATACTGTACTCAAATGTAATTCAGTAAATAAGAGACCATTAAAAATAAAATAAACCAATTATGACTTAGTATTTTTTATTAAAAATCATTTTTCAAAATAAATGTTCAAAGTTCCCATCTCTGACCCTTTGAAATAAGCGGCGAAATGCATCTCTGTTGTTATGAGTTGTAACCTAGCAATCTCGTAATGTAATCGTTTGCCAAGGGCTTTAGTTTAGGTGACGATTTATCGTTTCTAGGAAACAAAAGGAACAATCGCCTATTCAGAGAAATTCTGCCTCTCTTTCACACTAACCATTTATTAATTTGTCGAAAAAGGTCAGAACGCCCGTCTTTGTTCAGGTAGTAGAATGCCGGGCGGAGCGGGAAGCCGGGGGGAAGCGCGTGAGTATGTTTTTTTGTTTAGTATCTCTGCCATTTTCCGCCTGTGACTACGCACGTGCAAGCTATTTTTGTGATCAGTTACTTACCTACCTGTGACCTACGCCTCGTTTTTGGACTTTTGATAGATTGCCTACTTGTGACCTGCGCTCTGTAAATTGGACTTTTGAGATTGCCTACCTGTGACCTGCGTTTTGTGAATCGGACTTTGTGATCGCTTCGGATTGGCTTGATAAGTGGAAGATGGCTGCTGCGAGGAGAGAATACACCCAACGGAAGAATGCAGAAATGCATTACCTTTATGGCTTTTGCGACGGCAATGCTCGGGCTGCAGCCAGAGAATATCGGCAACGCTATCCTAACCGAGACCGTTTCCCGGACTACAAGGTCTTTATGCGCGTGCACAATGCGTACATGGAGGGAACCATACCCGGTGCACATGCTACGAGAGTTGCGCTCGATGGTGCAGCGTTCCATTAAAAGAAATAAGCATAATAATAATAATAATAACTAGGCGTAGGGATGTGACGACCCCACCGCCCATTGTTGGAATGGCAGGATGACATTTTTACCAGCTTGCCATTCCAGCAATGCAAATAGTCAGCGCTTGAGTTTGTAGGTGTTGACCGTGTCTAAAAACTGGTCTCAGCGCAAAATAGAGCAATAACGGTCTCCCCGGGGCAAGTGAGTGAAACCCCGGGTGAATTTTCGCTCATCGTAAAATGGCAGAGAATAGAAACGATGAGCGAATAGGGCCGCTTCCCAGGGGCTATCGCTGGGGCGCGTCTGGAGCTGGGGCTGGACGTGGCAGCATGCGGTCCCCCAGCCGCCGCAGACCGGCCCGACCACCTGGTAGGTCTGCGCGATCACCTCAGCCACCAGATGGCTTGGCATCGGTTGGGACTGAGGCAACTCAGTCCCAGCAATCGGTGCCCGCCGCTGGTGGAACAAGGCGCCGCATGGCATGGACGGTCGATATGAATAGAAATGCCATGCGGGCCTATCTTAGGGCCTCGGGTTCAAGAACTGGACGGACGGGTTATCGGGCAGCAATGTACCGCGAATTTCTGCGGCTGGAGCCCAATTTGACCGTCACAGAACAAAACCTGGCGGATCGAGTTCGGTACATACAGCGCTCAGAACTTTTTAGCACTACCGAACTCGAACAATTGCGACGCGAGGCTGTTCCCCCGCTAGACGAAGAGCCACCTTTGCAGGTTCTCCCTCCAGTCCCTGAACGGGAAGTACGGAGGGAGCCAATTGCTAACCTGCCGGATGTGGGTGGTGCGGAAAGCGATTGGGGAACAGTCTCCCTGGATTTGGATTTGGTGAGGACTCAGACCGAACTCGACGCTCTGGACAGACGAGTCCGCACGATGATGACCTCTCATCGAATGCATCATCCGAGGTCGTCGGTTATGAGATTGTATAACCCGCGGAAGTGTGGTGGTCGAGGCCTCTTGAGTGCCAAAACCATGCACAACCGCGAGGTATGCAACCTCAGAAACTATTTTTTGACGATGACGGATGATAGTATTCGGGGAGAGGTGGTCGCTAGTGATAAAGGACTGACTCCCTTATCGTTGGCCTCACAGGATTGGCGAACCCCGGAGGTACTTAGCACCTCTGATCGGGAGTCCGTATGGAAAGAGAAGGAGCTGCACGGGAGGTTTTACAAGGTACTTCACGAACCTTTCGTGGACCGTAAAGCCTCCCTGCATTGGCTGCGTTTCGGGGACCTCTTTGGGGAAACCGAAGGTTTTGTCTGTGCAATACAAGACCAGGTTATCAAGACGCGGAACTATCGGAAATACATCCTAAAGGACGGTACCACAGACATCTGTCGAGCATGTGGCCGTCCCGGAGAGTCACTTAGGCATGTTATTTCCGGTTGTTCGGCTCTTGCTAACACTGAGTACTTGCACAGACACAACCAAGCAGCCAAAATCCTGCATCAGGAGCTCGCTCTGAAATACGGACTCTTGCAACAGAGGCTGCCGTATTACAAGTATCTGCCGGAGCCAATCCTAGAAAACGACCGTGCCAAAATCTATTGGGACCGATCTGTTATCACGGACAGGACTATTCTAGCGAATAAGCCTGATATCGTGGTATGGGATCGGTCGCAGTCGAGGGTGTTTCTAGTGGATGTCACTATCCCTCATGACGAGGGTCTCGTAAAAGCCGAAACCGAGAAGCGTCGGAAATATCTCGATCTGGCTCACGAGATCACCGACATGTGCGGTGTGACTTCGACAGAAATAATCCCAATTGTTTTGTCCGCGAACGGGTTAATTCCAACCAGCCTCGCGACCAACTTGAGGCGGTTGGATTTCTGTGGCGTGTCGGTTCCAGCACAGATGCAGAAAGCGGTGCTGCTCGATACGGCTCGGATCGTCCGTCGGTTCTTGAACCTGACTCCCTGACCCCGACCGACTGTGCTCTTGTCGGGGAGTACCGCCTCTCCCATTTAAAATTTTAATTTTCTGTTTCGGCCATGGGAGAGGCGAGAAACAAAAATGTTTTCCGAAATAATAATAAAAAGGCGTAGGGATGTGACGACCCCACCGCCCATTGTTGGAATGGCAGGATGAAATGTTTACCAGCTTGCCATTCCAGCAATGCAAATAGTCAGCGCTTGAGTTTGTAGGTGTTGACCGTGTCTACAAACTGGTCTCAGCGCAAAATAGAGCAATAACGGTCTCCCCGGGGCAAGTGAGCGAAAACCCGCTAGACGAAGAGCCACCTTTGCAGGTTCTCCCTCCAGTCCCTGAACGGGAAGTACGGAGGGAGCCAATTGCTAACCTGCCGGATGTGGGTGGTGCGGATAGCGATTGGGGAACAGTCTCCCTGGATTTGGATTTGGTGAGGAGCGCACTCGAAGAGACGATCCTGGAATATCGCCAAGTGCCTCTCGAAAGGAGGCCAAGGCTGCCCCGAGTTCCTCTCAGCATCAAGGTTCGGGATGTCGTTGAGGCCGTCAATAACATGCTGCCCTCATTTTTAGAGAGCAGCATGGACCTTTGGGATACGGATTCAATTCTCTTTGGCGCCGCAATGACAGTGTGTCAAATTGTCGGCGTCAGGATGCCGCCAACAAGAGCTGGTGGCTCCCGCCAGGCTGGCAGTACTAGTCCCAGGACTAGAACTAGACCAGCCTGGATGAGGCGGATTGAAAGCCGTATCACAAGGGCCAGGGTCCTCATCGGCAAACTGACCAGCTTCAGATCAGGCAACAATAGGCCGAGGGTGGTGCGCTTCGTCAGGGAGGCATTCCCTGGTGAGAATGTTTTTGACAACTCACCGGAGTTTGCCTGTAGACTAGTGGAGCGCATCGATGATCTGAAGCAGAAGATCGCTGCTTGGGGTAAGCGAATTAGGCGATATTCTGAAAGGGTAAAGAGGTACCAACAGAATCGTCTCTTCATGAGTGACCAGAAGAAGTTCTACAGAACTTTGGAGCGTCCCGATGTGGTTTCGACAGGTCAGCGACCGGAAAAAGCAGATGTAGTTGCCTTTTGGCGTGGGCTTTGGTCGCTGCCTGTTGATCACGAAGAGGGCCGATGGTTCGAGGCGGTCGAGGGAGCGTGCGAGCCCATAGCGCCCATGGACCCCGTCAACATATCCGAGGAGGATGTGGTGGCTGCGATCCGTAAGGCTCCGAACTGGAAAAGTCCGGGGCCGGACGGATTGCACCATTACTGGTTGAAGGGGTTCACGCGCTGTCACGCTACTGTCGCCCGTCAGTTCCATAACGCCCTCGAGAGTGGGACGCTCCCGAACTTCTTAACTACTGGGGTCACTCATTTAGCTCCAAAGAGCGATGCTACCGCGGATCCATCACAATACCGCCCCATTACTTGTCTTTGTACAATTTACAAGACCTTCACATCCGTTCTGAGCTCCAAGATTACTCAACACATTGTTGATAACAATGTGATCTCTGGAGCTCAGAACGGATGTAGGGGCGGTAGTCGCGGTAGCAAGGAGCTGCTCCTCATCGACGCGGTCGTAGGCAAACTGGTCAAACGCAACCGTCGGAACTTCTCCGCTGGCTGGATAGACTACAGGAGGGCGTTCGATTCGGTACCTCATTCATGGCTCATGAGGGTCCTCGAGCTGTACAAAATTGAAAGTACAGTTCGACACTTCCTCGGGCAGTGTATGGGGTGCTGGAGAACGATCCTGAGTTTAGACGGTCAGCGGATGACGGACGCGGATGACCAAATTGATATAAGGCGAGGGATTTTCCAGGGCGATTGCCTGAGTCCAGTTTGGTTTTGCTTGGCCCTGAATCCTCTAAGTACACTCTTGGAGAATTCGGGGACGGGCTTTCAGTTTCGGAGAGGCGGACCACGCTTGCCTCATCTCCTTTACATGGATGACCTGAAGCTTTACGCCCCCACGGCTGACAGATTGGCGGAGCTACTGACGATCACTAACGATTTCAGTGGTTCCGTCAAGATGGAGCTCGGGGTCGATAAGTGTGCGGTCATTCATGTTGAGAAGGGGCATGTCGTGCACTCTGATGGTGTCGATGTCGTCACCAATCATTTGAGGGCACTCTCCGAGGCTGAAACATACCGGTATCTGGGCATGTCACAAACCATCGGTGTGAAGGTGGCAGACGTGAAACAGGGTGTTTGCGAGGAGTTTTATGAACGCCTGAAAAGTGTGCTTAATAGCTACTTGTCAGGCGTTAATAAGATCCGAGCCATTAACTCCTGGGTCATGCCTGTACTGATGTACACATTTGGCGTGCTCAGATGGACTCAGACCGAACTCGACGCTCTGGACAGACGAGTCCGCACGATGATGACCTCTCATCGAATGCATCATCCGAGATCGTCGGTTATGAGATTATATATCCCGCGAAAGTGTGGTGGTCGAGGCCTCTTGAGTGCCAAAACCATGCACAACCGCGAGGTATGCAACCTCAGAAACTATTTTTTGACGATGACGGATGATAGTATTCGGGGAGAGGTGGTCGCTAGTGATAAAGGACTGACTCCCTTATCGTTGGCCTCACAGGATTGGCGAACCCCGGAGGTACTTAGCACCTCTGATCGGGAGTCCGTATGGAAAGAGAAGGAGCTGCACGGGAGGTTTTACAAGGTACTTCACGAACCTTTCGTGGACCGTAAAGCCTCCCTGCATTGGCTGCGTTTCGGGGACCTCTTTGGGGAAACCGAAGGTTTTGTCTGTGCAATACAAGACCAGGTTATCAAGACGCGGAACTATCGGAAATACATCCTAAAGGACGGTACCACAGACATCTGTCGAGCATGTGGCCGTCCCGGAGAGTCACTTAGGCATGTTATTTCCGGTTGTTCGGCTCTTGCTAACACTGAGTACTTGCACAGACACAACCAAGCAGCCAAAATCCTGCATCAGGAGCTCGCTCTAAAATACGGACTCTTGCAACAGAGGCTGCCGTATTACAAGTATCTGCCGGAGCCAATCCTAGAAAACGACCGTGCCAAAATCTATTGGGACCGATCCGTTATCACGGACAGGACTATTCTAGCGAATAAGCCTGATATCGTGGTATGGGATCGGTCGCAGTCGAGGGTATTTCTAGTGGATGTCACTATCCCTCATGACGAGGGTCTCGTGAAAGCTGAAACCGAGAAGCGTCGGAAATATCTCGATCTGGCCCACGAGATCACCGACATGTGGGGTGTGACTTCGACGGAAATAATCCCAATTGTTTTGTCCGCGAACGGGTTAATTCCAACCAGCCTCGCGACCAACTTGAGGCGGTTGGATTTCTGCGGCGTGTCGGTTCCAGCACAAATGCAGAAGGCAGTGCTGCTTGATACGGCTCGGATCGTTCGTCGGTTCTTGAACCTGAGCCCCTGACCCCGACCGACTGTTCTTTTGTCGGGGAGTACCGCCTCTCCCATTTAAAATTATATTTTCTTTTTCGGCCATGGGAGAGGCGAGGAAATTCATGCTCAAAATAATAATAAGCATAAACGTTCACGCCGCATATCCCCGAAGGGGTTGGCAGAGGTACTAATACTTCTGAACATCACGTGACTTTGTCATCTGGTGTTCAGAGTACCCACGTTTTGCATGGACAGTGTACTCACGTGATAGGGGGCAGGCCTATCGCCGTTTTGTACGAATACACTGTCACATGACTAAGTACAACTCAGCCATGTGGGTTTCCTCACGATGTTTTCCCTCACCGTTAACAACCATGATAAATTAACCACACATATGTCTTTAGAAAAGACAAATTGGTGTAGGCCCCGACCCGAGATTTGAACACTAGTCGCTTGCACGTTAACCGAGTGTTCTACCCACTGGGCTATCACGGCTGTAAAAGAAATAAATACCACGCTTACCACGTACATAGGGTGCAAGCATTGCTGCCCGCTGATTATGAACCAAGAGTAAGATTTTGCAGAGAGATGCTTAGACGACAGAGAGAGGATCCGCAGTTCTTTAATAAAATTTTATGGAGTGATGAGTCGAGTTTCAGAAGAATGGGAATTTTTAATATTCACAATTTTCATTTTTATTCAAGAGTGAATCCACACATTATTAGAAATGATCGGTTCCAGCATCAGTTCGGCATAAACATGTGGGCTGGAATAATTGACCAACAACTTGTGCTCCATGAATTGCCACCTAGACTCAATGGTGCTCAGTATTTAAATTTTTTAGAAAATGATTTGAACCAAATACTCCACGAAGCTGAGATTCCTGAAGATAGAGTATCAGAAATGTGGCTGCAGAAGGACGGTGCCCCGCCACATTACGCTCGAGCAGTTCGAGAACATTTAAACGAGCGCTTCCCTAATAAGTGGATTGGTCGAGGCGGACCTATTTCATGGCCAGCCCGGTCACCTGACCTTAATCCACTAGATTTTTTTGTATGGGGCTACTTCAAAGAAATTGTTTATCGAGGAGAGAACAACACCGAACAAGAACTACGACAAAAGTTAGAGTTTGCCAAGTTACAAATTCGTAGCAGCAGGGGTGCATTCCGACGCTTACGTGCGAATTTTATTAGACGGTGCATGCATCATGGTCAGAGGCAGAAACTTTGAACATTTATTGTAAAAATTTAATGTTTAAAAAAAATTACTAAGTTATAATTGTTTTTTTTTATTTCTATTGCTTTTTGTTTAATAAATTACATTTGATTACAGTATGAGCGAAAATCTAATTGTTCCTTTGATTTTACCATTTTTATAAATTTGCACATTGACATGAAAAAACGACCATAAAACTAAAACGAAAGGTCAAACTGCTAAGTGTTGTACCTCTTTTGAAACAGCATTATTTTTAAAGTACAGGGTTACTTTTCCGTGGTACTTTTTGTTTTCACAGAGTGCTCTTAAAGTTTGAAATATTTTTTTGTAACGCTTCAAAATTAACGGAAAAACATTAATTGCTCGTTAAATTTGGTACCAAGAGCTGCAATACTTTTTTTTTGTATTGATACATTATCCAGTCATAATACAACACCTTTTGTTTTATTCATTTCTATCAATATTCTTTTTTATGAATGAAATTGACAAAAATCTCGGCATTTTAAATAAAAAAAAACAAAAATATCATATTTTTTTGTGCAGTGAAGTTATAGTCATGCTGTAGAAAGATTCTTGTCGGAAATTGTCTCCTTAATCTCCCCGATTCGTTTGATCCACGACTTTTGGGCCACCCTGTATAATAAATTACACATAAACAGAATCATTAAACATATGAGTTAATTGATTTTTAAATGTACATCAATAGCAATCGTTACTTTACGCGCAGTAAGCGTGCTATTTTTGGTTGTTTGATTCAGATCTAAATTTGAAAGAAAGAAAACCAAATTAATTCGATGTATAGGATATGTACAACACACAAAACAAAAAATAACATTTGTTCAACACATTATTAAAACAACTGAAACAAAACTAACACGAACCCTATGCATCAAAATGGTCATTGGCTCAGCAAGATGCCACAGATGTTGAGCATTCAACAACCTGTGACTCTGATTTTTAGCCAATACCAGATCGAATAACAAACCACGTCACATACTAAAAAAACAAGCACTAAATTAATATAAAGTATGCACAGTAACAATGAAACAAAGTTGTCTCATATCTATACTTATAATAAATCTGTAGAGAGGTCAATTCTGTACATGAAAATATATTTTCAAAATAACTATCAGGTGGTGATTAGGGATCGATACTGATGCCAAAAATGCAATCAGTAAAATTTTTGTCTGTCTGTCTGTCTGTCGGTTTTTTATGTTCCTTATGGAAACAAAAACTACTCGACGGATTTTAACGAAACTTGGTACAATTATTATTCATGCTCCTGCGCAGGTTTTTGTATACTTTCCAGCAGAGAAGTAAAGGGGAATTTTGGGGAAAACGGGAGAAGTTACTCCATTTTTTAAGCTTCCGTCGCGTGTGCAGCCTTAATGGTTAAACTTACATAGAAATCATGTGTGGCGGAAATATTCTTCATAAAATTATCTAAAAAAAAACCTCAACAGTATATGTCTATCTTCTATGGTTGACTCACAATAACACGTGTAATTCCTGATAGCTTAGCAGTTCGGAACATCCTGATTATATTTGTTTACTCTTACGTTTGTAAACCTCTCGCTCACCCCTTTAAAAAAGGTAACATTATTACCTATTCAATAAAAAAAGAATCATAGAAATCGGTAGACAAACACCGAAATTATACATAAAACTAGCGACTTCGTCCGCGTGGACTTCATTTTTTGCATCCAGTTTACATAATACCAAAATACCAAAACACTATCTCAACTTCTGTTTTTTATATTTATAATCCCGCGGGCATTGTAAATGACATAAAGGACATTGAGGCTTTTTAAGTGATTGTTGGGCGATGCAGTTTGTGACCCATCACTAACAACCTTTATTAACCTATCTTTTATCAATATATTTCCAAAATTGGATGAAAAATCTCCGAAGCTATGGCTACCCTTTTATGGAATTTATGGTTGTTAGCATATATTCATGAATGATTGATAGATGGATTTCATAAATTCAATCGCACCAAGTAATGTAAATGTAAAAAAACTCTATATTAACTTTCATTTGCTATATCAACCCGTTAGGGGTTGAGTTCCAAAAATTCCTTTTTAATTGTTCATAAGAATCATGAAACAAATATACCAAGTTTTTATGTTCAGAAATGAGAATATCTTTAGTAAGTACAGATACGGATAGTAGTTTGGCGCTGCGGCGACGGCCCGGTGCTGCCCCCTACACTGACCGTTGGTGATAGTGGGAGAGCTTGCAGCGATTGGTCGGCAATATAGGGATGATTAGTGGTGGATCTCCTTCCAAAATAATCGCTAAATTGAAGGGATAGTGCTTGTTATTATTATATATAGTGTTATTTTAAGCTAACAAAACATTTTTTTACAAAAAGATTGAATTACCTGAGATACGAACCCGGGACGATTGATTCATAATAGTTCTAATTAAATATTCATAGTAGTTAGTTATACCGCTACGCCACGGAGACGTTACCGGGGCGGTGTCAAATTTTTATTACGCTTTATTTCATATTAGTCTTACTATTGATAAACAAATTTGTCATTTAAATTGATGAAACCCCTTCATCTTTCCAAAATGAACATTAACAAAGTGTCTGATGTGAATTCCATCGATGATAAAAATAATCGATGCAATATTTTGAGTCATATATGAGTTAAGGTTTTTTGATGTTCCTATGAGAACTCTTGCGGATTCCTTAGTTTCAAGGAATCGTCGTCGTTTCATTTAGCTTCTAAATTTACATGTTAATATTCGTTTGCAATATAAGTAGATGTAAAAAAAAAGTATACGATAAAAAAATAGTACATTATCCCTCGGGAGTTCCTTATTTTCGGGGATCCATTACCGTACCATTAAGCTTCTAAATTTTGATTTTTATATTAGTTTACAATATTTTACGTTGTTTTAAACGATGCACATGCACAGCGCCATCTCCAATGCATTTAGTAAGCAAACAATATTTTTGATTTCCCATGGGAACATATTTTTTCCGGGATAAAAAGTACCCTATTATTTAATTTAGACTTCTAACTACACGTCTGAAAAATTTCAAAGCAATCGGTTCAGTATTTACGGCGTGAAAGCGGAACAAACAAACAAACAAACTCACTTTCCCATTTATAATATTAGTATGGATAAGCCATCGCGCCCGTGATCGAAACCAAATCTTTACTAATTTACATATAACATACTAGATGGCGCCAGTAGTTGCATCCTTCATAACGTAATGACTATTTTTAAGATTGTTATAAATACTTCATGGCGTTTTATTCCAAAATTTGCTTTTAAACGGAAATACTGAACCGTTCATTAAAGCGCATTCAAAATCACCAAACTACACTGTTAAGGGAGTGCTATAAATTTAATAAATTGAAAACATTACGCTGAATTTCACAATGCTTGAGCAGTGACTGAAGAAAGAAACCTCAGATATTTAAAAAAACAACGCTACCCGTGCGAAGCTGGGACGATCCACTAGTATTGTAATAAAAGCTTCCATTTTATATGCACATACATCTATAAAAACACTTATCATTACTTAGCTGCGTATTGTCGGCTTAGAATAGCATTACCCCATTTCTTTCGGTGGGTGTACTTAAGAGGTGACTAACGGTATTGGGGCTTTTAAGGAATTTTTGGGCGGTGCTGTTGCAGACCCATCACCAGCAACCTTTATTTTACCATATTTGCCCCACGCAACTTCTTAAAGTGGCTAAGGAATTTCTAATTCCTTAGCTCTGGCTACCCCTTCTAGGTTTAAAAGCCGGATTCGATAAGCGGTCAGCTCCGTTTAAGAGGATTCAGTACCGAAACTGAGCCTGAACCTGATGATTCGAATCACCTCGCGGAGCTGGATCTGCCCAAGCCTCAACTAACAGTCTGGGAGTTAAATAAATCAGTTCTGTCTTCAATTATACATGACATAACATAAACGTTCACGCCGAATATCCCCGAAGGGGTTGGCAGAGGTACTAATACTTCTGAACATCACGTGACTTTGTCACCTGGTGTTCAGAGTACCCACGTTTTGCATGGACAGTGTACTCATGGGATAGGGGGCAGGCCTATCGCCGTTTTGTACGAATACACTGTCACATGACTAAGTACAACTCAGCCATGTGGGTTTCCTCACAATGTTTTCCCTCACCGTTAACAACCATGATAAATTAACCACACATATGTCTTTAGAAAAGACAAATTGGTGTAGGCCCGACCCAGGATTTGAACACTAGTCGTTTGCACGATAACCGAGTGTTCTACCCACTGGGCTATCACGGTTGCTGTCATATTATTTATATAATATCATTGTCTGTCTTTGTCTAAAATTGAGCATTTATCGTTATGACCTAGCACCGTGGTCGCCAAGACCAGTGACTTGTAGCCGTGTGTAGGTTCGGCCCGGCGAGATTCAAATGATTCGAATCTCTGCCTGCACCTGAATCGCCTAACAGGCCCCACTCTTTATTATCAGGATCGAGTTCGCTTAACCGGGCCGCTTTGTACCGGCTCGGTTCAATTATTTCCAAACAACAGGTTTGGTTATTATCGTTACATTTGCTTGCTGAGGGTGAGAGCGAGACAAGAATGTATTTCAATTTGGACTCTGGCTGAACGCATGAGGTCCAAGCTTTCCGATTTCGATGTTCGCATTGCCCGTCCGGTCAAATGTGGGGAAATGAGAATCTGGGATCTCGATGCTTCAATTACGCCTCAAGATATAGCAAACGCAATTGTTAATTCAAGTGGCTGTTCTCTTGCTGATTTAAAAGTAGGAGAAATAAATAAAGTTGGAAACAGGCTAGGATATGTTTGGGTCAAATGTCCGCTGAAAGTGGTGAGTTCATTCTCGGCGGCCAAAAGACTGCAAGTAGGCTGGGTAGAATCACGAGTCGAAGAATTGTCGGCAAGGCCGATGCAATGTTAGAAGTGCCTAGAGAATGGCCATTTGAGGCAACAATGTAAAAACGCCGTCAATCGCGGGGATCGATGCTTTAAATGCGACGAAACAGGGCATAAAGTGCTTCAATGCACAGCGCTTGTCCCTTGGGAAAAACTGCAGACCACCGGCTAGGTTCCAAACTATGCCAGCCGAAAGAAAATAAGGGAGAGGGCGAAATCAGCAAGATGTTAAGACTGCCGCTTTGCCAATTGAAGTGAGTGAAAGCTCACAAGGGGAGGTAATGGAAATATAAAAATGATCCAGTTCAATTTCCTTCAAAAAAATGTAAACCACTGCCGTGCGGCGCAAGATCTGCTTATGCAGAATGTTTTAGAACATTCGGTAGCCGTGGCAGTGGTTTCAGAGCCTTATAATATACCAAACGATCCTCGCTGGTTTGGAGATAAAAAGGGCTTAGTTGCCGTATATTGGGGAATGTTAACCAATAATCTTCCTTTGTACTCAATTCAAAAAGGAGAAGGATTCGTAGCGGTGTCGTGGGACTCTCTAGCTATAGTAGGTTGCTATGTTTCACCTAACTGCAGTCGTTCATATTACGAGGCGTACCTGGATATTAGCTGTCTGTGTTCGAGGCCTAACATCTAATAGAGTTCTTGTGCTAGGTGACTTTAATGCCCGATCACACGTTTGGGGTGACACTTTAAGTGATCCGAAAAGCGTGGAACTTCTTAAATGGGCGGCGGAACTCAACCTTGGCATCCTTAACCAGGGTTCTATCCCGACTTGCACACGTTGGCAGGGAGAGTCTATAGTAGATCTTACCTGGGCCAGTCCCTTCGCTCCCTTCGATTGATATCTGGCTGGAAGGTAGCAGATGGCGAGATCACACTCTTTGATCATCAATATATCAAAATGGGGCTAAGAACTCAAGTACACACGGGTGAAAACCGCCGTCAGCGTGGCGCCACTAGACGGTGGTCTCTAAAACACCTTAACCGTGACCTTCTAATCGCTGCTGCCAACGTGGCCGCTTGGGGAGACGATGAGACCGAGACTGACCCGGAGAATAAGGCTTCCTGGTTTCAAAAACAACTCTGTATGTGATACTTCGATGGTGCAGGACTATCGAGCAAAAAAATCAATACTGGTGGTCGAAAGAAATTGATAGACTTCGGAATGAATGTATGTCGAAGAGACGTCAGTACACTCGATCTCGCAGAAGACGACGAGCGACTGCCGAAGAAAAAGCATTGGTCTATGACAATAGCAATGCTAGTGGCAATAGCAGACGCTAAAGAACGCTCCTGGAAAGAGCTCGTAGAAGGTCTGGTAGAGACCCCTGGGGAAGACCGTACAAGATGGTAATGGGGAAACTGCGACCGTGGTTGCCGCCACTGAGGAATTGACACCCTTGAGCCCATTTTCACTGAAACTGTGGTGGAAACACTGTTTCCAAGGACTCAAGACGATCACACCAATGTCACAGATCTAACGGAACAGCCCCCATGGTCATCCGATCATAACGTGTCGCCAGAAGAGTTTCACCGGGCAGCTAAACGCCTCTCAGCTAAAACCACCGCTCCAGGTCCCGATGGAATCCCAGGACGAGCATGGGTTATAGCCCTTGAGGCTTTGGGAGAAGGATTGATGAATCTTTTTACGAGTTGTTTGCGCATAAGTGTTTTTCCCACGAGCTGGAAAGAGGCAAAGTTAGTGCTGTTACGCAAAAGCGGGTGAACAGCAGAGTCGCCTTCCGCATACCGCCCCATTTGTTTATTTGACGAGGTTGGAAAGCTCTTTGAACGCGTTATTGCAGATCGGATCAATGATCACTTGTCGGATACGGGCCCCGTTTTTTAAGATTGTCAATTTGGTTCCTAGAAAGGATGTTCAACAATTGACGCTATATTGAGAGTTCGCTCTGTGTCAGAAGAAGCTGTCTCACAGGGAGGAGTAGCGTTCGCTGTAAATGTAAAGAGACAATTAAAAATACAAGAGATCAAGCAGTCCAAACGGAAAGTCATAAAATGAATAGCGTTGCTGAAATGAGCGGAACTGATATTCCTTTTTTAGAGAACTAGTTTCAAAAAAAATTACAGTTTTACTTCAGAATATTGAAGGATTACTTAATAAACAAGAAAATATAGAAATAGTTTTGAGTGAATTCTCAAATAAAGGGATTATTTTTGATGTAATTTGTTTTACTGAACATTTTATTCGAGCGGGACATGACAGTTTGCTACAAATAAATGGGTATTACTTAGCATCTGCTTTTCATCGTATTGATAAAAATAGAGGTGGTTCCTGTATTTTACTACGCGATGGACTGGAATATGAAATGATTGACGAAATATCAGTCATAGCATCACCAATGGATTTTGAATGTTGTGGTATATTCATTTTAAATTTAAATATCTTCATGCTTTGTATTTTTGGATACACTTAATGTTGTTCTAAATAAGATAGGCAAAGGTAATCACAGGATTATTATATGCGGAGATTTCAATATAGATTTCAAAAAACCAAGTGATGCTAAAACAAAGCAAGTCTTAAGTTTATTGCATAATCATAACTTAAGACCACAAATTAATGAGTACACACATGTGACTTACAATTCAAGAACTTGTATCGATAATATTTTGACAAACTTTAAAGGGCTAGGAAAAGTACAAAAATTTGGTCTCTCTAGACATTTTGCTCAATGTTTTCAGTTTTCGTCTGTTAATATAGAAAAATACACAAAGTTTTGGTATGAGAATAAACCAGATTTATCAAAGGATTACGTTAGAAAATTTCTCAGTTGTATAAAAAATATAAATTTTGAGTATGTTCTTAGTGAAACTGATTTCTCACGAGCATTTGATATATTTTATAATGATCTTAAATTATTTTATGATTTACATTTCCCTTATAAAAAGTACCAAAAATAATGTAACTTGGATAACGAAAGGATTAAGAAAATCGAGTGACATGAAAAGAAACTGTATTACAGGGCAAGGGCTAATCGATCAGAACAAAATATCAAAAATTACTCTAAATATTCAAAAATTCTACAAAAATGCGTGGCTAAATCAAATAAAATTTGTAATGAGCGATACATAAAAACATCTAAAAATACTTGTAAAGCATCTTGGAATGTAATAAAAAACAGTAAATTTTTAAGAATGCCTCAATTTATTCGTGCAATTGAGTTTAAAGAGGGAATTGAACGAAATCCGAAGCAACTTTGTAAAATATTTAATGATTTTTTTGTAAAAGAAGTTTCCAGCAATTGCACTGGCGGTAGAACAAAGTTTAAGGACCACAAACTTAAATCTTTCTTAATAGCGCCTACTTCTGAAAATGAGGTCAAAACTATTATAAAAAATCTTAAAAATACTAATTCTGTCGGGATTGATAAGATTACCACAAAAATTCTGAAATTATGCGCAAATGCAATATGTGTCCCCTTGTCTTACCTAATTAACCTTTCTTTTCAACAAGGAGTATTCCCAAGCCAGTTGAAGATTTCCATTGTAAAACCTCTTCATAAAAAAGGTTCGAAAACTAAGATAGATAATTATAGACCAATAACTACAATTTCCCCAATGCGTGCTGCAACGAAACCCTGACCTCTGGTTATTTCTTCTAGCAACAGCCCTGATGACCGGCTGACAGTAATTGCCGCCACGCCGTTCAGGTCCGACACCCAGTTTACCCCTGTAGGGACGAAATATGGCTCCGAGACCACGCCTACTTGTATCAGCCACTCCGCCATGCTTTGAATAAAGAGATCCTGAGCGATGGCGCAGTGGTTGATATTAACTTGCAAAATCTGCATGGCCATCACTAAGTAATGACCATGGGTTCCATTCCTGTTCTCAAACCACCATTCGTTTTTGGCTGGCTTGGTTTAACAACTTTTCGTTGGTTAAATCCCTTCTTTTTGTTAGCTGACTTTGTTCGATTAGTCGAGCACACTTTAGCTCCTAACATGTGGTCAGCGGGCTTATGTCCCTCTTTGCAAACTGGACAGCATCGTTGCCAACACTGCCTAAATTGGAACACATTGGAAGTGTGCCCAGCGTGGGACGAAGAGAAGGTAGCACTCCGGGCGGACATCGGCCCGGATCTCTCTCTACCAGCCGTTGTCGCGGCTATGGTGGAGAGACCCGATGCGTGGGCGGCGGCGGCCTCCTTTTGCAAACGAGTCATGCTTGCAAAGGAGGCCGCCGACGAGAAAGGGAGCTGGCGGACCCAACTAGAAGGGGACGTCGTCGTCGCCGCGGTGTCAGGAACCACTGACGGTTAGGTTAGGTTAGGTTAGGTTCCCCCACACGGTGCAGCCTTGTCGTCGCGTGGGGGCTCAGTAGCCTCGGGCAATCCAGTCCGAGGTGAAGCTAATGGCATCGCGGTGGGTCCGCTTCTCTCCTCTGCTTTCAGAGGTAGCAGTAAGCGGACGTGAAGCCGTTGCACTTCATGTGCTTGGCTTTTCAATGAGTCTTCCCCGTATCGGGTAATTTAGTTGAGATTAGCCCCAGCGGTTGATCCATATTGGGCGGCTGGGGCGGTTGTTGTTAGAACCTGGCGTCTGTCTTGTATCAAGCGGCCAGGTTTCTTGTTTTCATGGTAGTTTCGGTCCCAGCTTCGGACCCAATAGTGGGCGGCTGGTGATGGAGGGGCGGCAGTATCTTCATGATACTGTCGGCCAACCCGTAAACCTACTTTTGTGGGAACGGGGGCTCAGTCCATTGAGGTCTGAGCTGCGAGGAAGAAAACCTCTATAAAAAATCACCCTAATCTTAAGGTCAGCGTGCCGACAAGATGAATGGCTGGAGGGTCTCCAGTCCCTAGCGCGTAGGATAGTTAAACTCGATGGTAGGCCGAGTATAAAAATGCCTACTATTAAAACATGATGAGTGAAAATAGAAATTTTTTACCCCAGGAGGGTACCACTGGCTCCACCAGTGGAGAATCCCTCCCTGCATCGAAAGATGCAGGCTGCCCTTCGTATTCTGGGGGGGCACCACCCATCACCTAAGTCCTATGGACTTAGAGGCCCGTTTGGGTCAAAACCGATTCGCTGCACT